>JAJOZX010005943.1:265000-299976 GCA_023014485.1 Bathynomus jamesi
TTGCTTATGTTGAAGTTATTTGTAAGTTGGATAATGGCAGACTCAAGAATATTTCTATTAACAATGTTGCTAGAGTGAAATAAAACTGAAGCATTATTCCAATCAATACAGTGGGATAACTCTGACAAATGGACAAAAAGGGCACTGGACAACTGTCCTGTTCTAATGGAATATTGATGCTGTTTTATACATGTGTGCAAATCCTTTCCCGTCTGACCTATGTAAAAGGAATCACATTGTTTACAACCAATTTTATAGATAATGCCTGAATTATTGGTAGGGCTATTTTTTACTATGATATTTTTCACAATATTGTTATATGAAAATACTACATTAATATCCAAAAGTTTAAGTACATTAGCAATGCCTAAAAAGCCCGGGAAAAATGGAAGTACTAAAATATTTTTTGACAAAGTACGAGTGTTATTATTGACACGATAGAAAGTTCGTTTTGCCTTGTTGAGACAAGATTCCATAAACGCAGATGGATAACACAGATCACTTCCAATACCGTTAATTTTTTTCTAATTCGGCATCGATGTATTCCGGACTGGCGATCCTAAGGGCGCGGAGAAACATTGAAGAAAAAATGGCCTTCTTAGTGGGGGTGTCATGTCCCGAGTAAAAGTGTACGTAGGACAAATTGTTTTTTTTTTCCGATATATACTAAACTTAAAACCTGGGCTTTCCCTATGTACACGCACATCCAAAAACGGGATTGAATTGTCTTGTTCAATTTTTCAGCAAGATCCATCGAATTTTTTACATAAAAAATTCCATGGATCTTACTGAAAAATTGAATAATGCACGTATTGAAACTAACGATAGATTGATCAGTTTTGACGTTTGTTCATTGTTTAAAAAAGTGCCGATTGACGATATGCTTGACTTTCTCTCCCAAGAATTACATAAGTATGACCTGCCACTACCTTCACACATTGTTTTGGAACTTATTAAGCTTTGCATCAAAGACTAAATTCATTTCAATAACGAGTATTATCAACAAGTTTTTGGGATGGCCATGGGCAACCCCTTGTCGCCCCTCCTCTCCAATATTTATATGGAGTTTTTCGAAATTACTTACATTCCGAGAATCCTGGGGGTTGGCATCCCTTGGTTGCGGTACGTCGATGATATTTTGTGTATCTGGCCCATGAATCGTGACCTGGATAACTTCCTCCTTCAGTTAAATGATCAAGTCCCCTCCATTAAGTTTACTTTAGAAGTGGAACAAGACAATTCAATCCCGTTTTTGGATGTGCGTGTACATAGGGAAAGCTCAGGTTTTAAGTTTAGTATCTATCGGAAAAAAACAAACAATTTGTCTTACGTACACTTTTACTCGGGACATGACACCCCCACTAAGAATGCCATTTTTTCTTCAATGTTTCTCCGCGCCCTTAGGATCGACCGTCCGGAATACATCGATGCCGAATTAGAAAAAAATTAACGGTATTGAAAGTGATCTGTGTTATCCATCTGCGTTTATGGAATCTTGTCTCAACAAGGCAAAACGAACTTTCTATCGTGTCAATAATAACACTCGTACTTTGTCAAAAAATATTTCAGTACTTCCATTTTTCCCGGGCTTTTTAGGCATTGCTAATGTACTTAAACTTTTGGATATTAATGTAGTATTTTCATATAACAATATTGTGAAAAATATCAGAGTAAAAAATAGCCCTACCAATAATTCAGGCATTATCTATAAAATTGGTTGTAAACAATGTGATTCCTTTTACATAGGTCAGACGGGAAAGGATTTGCACACACGTATAAAACAGCATCAATATTCCGTTAGAACAGGACAGTTGTCCAGTGCCCTTTTTGTCCATTTGTCAGAGTTATCCCACTGTATTGATTGGAATAATGCTTCAGTTTTATTTCACTCTAGCAACATTGTTAATAGAAATATTCTTGAGTCTGCCATTATCCAACTTACAAATAACTTCAACATAAGCAAAGGTCTTTTTCAACTCGATCCTGTTGTTTTGAATTCCTTCAGAACAGATTTAGATAAGAAGGGTAGAACGCTAAATCTTTGGTAAACTTGTATGCCACCCTAATAACTTTTATTTTTCAATTTTTATATACAAAAAGGGCAGAGTGCTAAAATCCGGGCAGATTTCCAGTACAAATTTGTATATTTTTTTATCTATAACTTTGGTTGGAAACAATTCATTTAATGTTGTGCTAAAAATCGATAATTTTTCCTTACAAATTTGTGTGCCTCTCTCACAATCCTTTAATTTTATTTCTCCGTTTATTGTATATATATATATATATATATATATATATATATATATATATATATACAGGGTGAATCAAAAGTCTCCATACATAGGCAAAATGGTCACTTTATTATGCAATCACTTGTAAGTCACAAAATATGCTCTATGTGGGCACCATTACACTGAATGTACATACGGATGCGTTCCTTCCAGTCATGGTAAATGCGCGTTAACACGTCTGGTGCTATGCGTGCACACGCATCACGAATGCATTCCTTTAGGTGGTCCGTGTTTTGTATTTTCACCTGGTATACCATGGCCTTCAAGTGCCCCCACAAGTAAAAATCAAGGGGGGGGTGAGGTCTGGGGACCTCGGAGGCCACTCCACGGGACCACGGCGACCAATCCAGTGACCTGGAAACTGCTGATCCAGCCACTGGCGCACGCAGATACCGTAATGGGGTGGCGCCCCGTCTTGCTGAAAGTACGCTGGAAATCCTCCGTCCTCGTTCAGCAGGGACGGCATGACTGTCTTGCAGCATGTTTTGATACATTTCGGCATTCAGATTGGTGTCAATGAAAAAAGGGCCAACAATTGTGTTGCCCCATATCCCGCACCACACCATCACTTTTCCAGCGCCTTGCGTCTTTGAGGGACTCATCCAGTGTGGGTTGTCATCACTCCAATAACGTACGTTTTGACGATTAACCTCTCCATGAATATAAAAGTTGGCTTCATCTGAAAACAAGATGCCAGCCGAGACTCCGTGTCTTCGTCCACTTTTGTTCTTGCCCATTCACAGAATTCCAGCCGCCTGTCCGGGTCGTCTTCGCTAAGATACTGCAACATTTGCATTTTGTATGGATGCCATCTGTGCTCTTTCATAATGCGGACGATACTCCTTTGGCTGACACCGCATTCTGCAGACATCCGTCGAGTGCTTTTTTGGGGACTCTTTGCGAACGCTGCCAGCACCATGGTCGCTGTGCCTTCAACGGTGGCTGTTCGTGGACGGCCACTTCTCGGTTGGTCTGCAACACTTCCAGTCTTCTTGAACTTCTCAATGAGTTTGGCAACGGTGTCGTGTGTGATGTGCGTGCCGGGGACGTGTCTGTTAAAATCCTCGGCAGAAGAATGATCTCTATACGCTCTTCTTGCGACAAAGGCATCTCAGCACATCACCTACAAAAAAATGAAGAATAAATAATCATTTATTTATCATGACCATTTTGCCTATGTATGGAGACTTTTGACTCACCCTGTATATATATATATATATATATATATATATATATATATATATATATAATTGATGGTTTTCAGATTTCTTCGGTTTTAGTTTTTTTCATTTTAATTCTTGTTGGAACATGTAGATCTAATCGTACAAAAAAAAAAATATATATATATATATACACACACATATATACACATTCAACTGCAAAGAACACGCAGTATAAATAACGTAAAGAACGACGCTTGTATAGGAGATATTCCGCGCAAGACGAGAGAGAGAGAGAACGAAACAAATGAAAAAATGAAAAAATGAGGTAACCACCCGGGTTCTCTCTCTCTCGTCTTGCGCGGAATATCTCCTATACAAGCGTCGTTCTTTACGTTATTTATACTGCGTGTTCTTTGCAGTTGAATGTATATAATGTTACGGCATGCGGGAGGTGCCCCCTTGGGGCATTGGTTTCTGCGAGTATGTAGAAGAATTACGGCATTTGGAAGAGTGAGGCCCATGGTGTAATGGTATCGCATCTGACCGGCAATCGGAAGATACCGGGTTCGTTTCCCGGGTGGTTACCTCATTTTTTCATTTGTTTCGTTCTCTCTCTCTCGTCTTGCGCGGAATATCTCCTATACAAGCGTCGTTCTTTACGATATATATATATATATACACACACCTATACATACATTAGACTACACTCGTGTTTCTTTCCCATTGTAAAAAATTATAAGTTGTAAAAATTGTAAATATAGCATACATTAGCATACACTGATCCGTATTTCTTTTGTAAATTTACGGTTTTCTTACTTGATACAGTCTTTGAATACCACCATCGGTATTATGAGAAGTCGGACATAGATTTTCTTTCAATAGAAAAGACAGTAATTTTACCGACGTATTCTCTGATGACTTCTTTAAGATTTTCTTTGGAAAAGGAGGCTACTTTTACGTACGCGACGAATTACGTCTATACCAAAATACTCGTCGTCAAAGCAACCAATTTTAATAGTCTCCCTCCTCAAATTTTTCTTTTCCTTCTGATTAAATTTGAGATTGTATCTTAACTTCCTCTCCCTTCTCTATATATTGCTTATTATTCCGCGTCTTGAAATCAATTTGCGACGATCCCCGTCCTAATTTTCATTTATGTAAAGTAATTAGTCAGGTATATCTTCTGATAATACAGCATAATAGAAAAGAGAATAACTTTGTCCAAAACCAAACTTTGCCGTTGGAAAAGTTAACGGCGAGTTTTAGAATTTCAAAGCTGCCAAATGTCTGCCACAAAGTTAACGCTTATAAACTTATCCACCGTCACCGGTTTGTGTAGAAAGATTATAAAAGAGTCAAGGTATTTATACGCGGTTTCTAGTTTTTTTTATGTAAATTACTAGTTAGTCTAGTCACGCGAGAGAGAGAGAGAGAGAGAGAGAGAGAGGGAGAGAGAGAGAGAGAATTTACAACTTTCATTTTTATTCATCAGAACGACAACGTGAGCCAAAAAAAAAAAATGGGTATAAAATCAAGAGAGAAGAACGTATATTTGCGCGAAACCTAATAAATAAAAATGTGTTTCAAACGCGTATTAGGAGCCCGTATTTTCAAATCTTAAATCCCATATATAAATTATTGGTTGTTATAAATCTCTCCGATTGTGAGTTTCGGTGGAAATCAAGCCGAATTCTCTCACCATTTTAGATTTACGGCTTCCGTCTAACTTCATCATAGTCTCGTTCCCTTTCGGAAAACATACATAATTCACACCGAATCGTCTTGCATATGTAAATTAAGGAATTCCGACCTAACATTGACACAAAGAGAGAAAGATGGAGACTCGGAGAAAGCTCAGATTCGAAAATTTAGATGATCAAATTGCGAGACTCAGAAATCAAACATTGGAAATTTCTTTTAGTGTTATTGAGAATTAAATGATTTCAAGTTTGAAGTGTGTTTACACACACACACATACACACACACACACACATATATATATATATACAGTAGGAATAGAAAAAAAGTGCCACAATCATCTTTGTTTATTAATCATAACTTAACTTTATGCTACCATGAAAAGAAGTGGCTGGAAACCCTATAGAGTTTAAGCCTATTTTTTATAAAAGATAATATGTTGATAACACATTCATTTATGCTTTTTGAGAGTCAAGATCAGGTAGAGTCATTTTTAGTATTCTTGAATTCACAACATCCAACTATCAGGTTTACAGTAGATAAAGAAGTTGATGACACACTAAGTTTTCTCGATGTTTCAGTCTCAAAGAAAAATAAACTTTCACATTTCAGTATACAGAAAACCTACAGGATTGAGTACTAATTATTTTAGTTATATTCCCTTTAAATATAAAGTAAATTCAATTAAAATCTTTGTCCACAGAGCATACCATCTCTGCTCCAATTGGGTATCCTTTGGTAAAGAAATAAATTTTTATAGAAATTCTTTTGTAATAATTCATAACCCCCCCCCCCCAGGTCTCTGTTATAAGAATTCAAACAGTTTCTGAGTAATATCTATCAACCTCCTGACCCCAGCTGTAATGTTCTCAAAGAAGTCAAATATATCAAATTTTCAAAATTTCCATAAGTGATAACATTAGGAAAGACTTAACACAAATTTGTAACAAAATTTAGCCCCAAATTTACTTTAATTAAATTTGCTTTCACTAACACTTTATCGATTAACCCATTCTTTAGACATAAGGAGAGTGTGCCCTCTGCTCTTACACCTATGACTGTGTTAGTCTGTGTATAATTACGAGTGTTCAAGCTGCAATGCTGAATACATTGGCAGCTCAAAGCTCCAATTTAAGGTGAGAGTAGATCAACATCTTGGTGAATCATCGCGCACCAATTCTCATTTGAAAGATCCAAGTTTTTCAGCAGTTAGAAATCTTTACAGAGATAAAGATAATTCATTAAGTAGGTGATAATTTGTCTTCTACGAAATTGTACATTATCTAATACTTGTCTCGATCTACCTTTAAGAGCTTAGAGTTGTATACTGCTTTAAAGTTTAATCTCTTGGAAAGAACCCCACTTCTGCTTTATAACTAATGTAGCTTTGATGTATTTGTGCCGTGTAATTTTGTATATGAAGTGTTTTATGCGATGTAAAATGTTGCACGTAAATTTTTTTAATCCTTTTGATCAACAACTAATGCATGGTTTTAAAATTACAGATTCTGATGATGAGATGAATTAATCTCGAAACGTTAAATTAAGTTATGATTAATAAACCAAGATGATTGTGGCACTTGTTTAGCTATTCCTACTGAAGATACGGTTCCCTAGGACAAGATCGATTCCTTATATATATATATATATATATATATATATATATATATATATATATATATATATATATATATATATATATATATATATATATATATATATATATATATATACTATAAAGAGTTTTAAAACTTTAAGTGTTTGAGTTGGAGAGTTTGTTAACGCTGTTTTTATTTAAATATATTGTCTACATTTTATGTAATTTCGACAGAATTCTTTTAGACCAAAAAGCTGAATTGATTTACTAAATGCATACTGTATACCTCTAAGTTTGAATGTTACTGAAATACCTTTGAATTAAATACGTATTTATTCAATTACCCTCCTAATTTAACAAAAATAAGGGGTAATTTTAGTTATTCCTTATACAAAAAATACGAAGGATATCATTAAAAAGTATTTTGGGAATATTAAAAAAACATTCAAGTTTTTATTTCTTTTTCTGTCGCCGACAACGACATTTTCTTCCAGTCTACGGGCTACATGAACCCGTTTTCTTTAATTAGCAGAAACCGTTTTCTTTTGCATTTTTGATTGCTCCAAGTAAATTTTATTTTAGGGGGACCGAAACAATTTTACGGTGAAATAAAATTAAAAACGTTACGCGAGGGTGGGGAGGAAAGGCATCTATATATTGCTTCGTTAATGGATTTTTTTTCCTCCCACATTAAAAAAAAAAGTTTTGAAAAGAAACGAAAATGGCGACATTTTAAGAAATTTTCTTGGACGATTTCTTTTTCTTTGTTCGGATAAATGGAGAAACTCCGTTGCTGCTATTAAAAGAAATGAAAGAAGATTACAAGTTTAAAAGAACTTATCAGCTTTCTCCCTTTTATTTGTGGAGTTTTCCTTACTTCTATCAAGATTTCATTGTTACATTTAAAGATAAATACATTTTTCTTAATTTTAAGTTTATTGTTTGGGTGGTATCTGTCTTTAATTTTATTTTCTTCTTATCTTTAAATAAAGAAAGGTCAATTTCTTTATGAGTCGAAGGAAGTTCAAAAGAAAGAAATTTTAGACCTTTTGTTTGATTCATAATAAATTTAAATTAATCTTAGAAATTAAATTATATAAATAAGACTTTGGTTTTAAATATTTGTTTTATTTACGTTTTTCTCTCTCTCTCTCTCTCTCTCTCTCTCTCTCTCTCTCTCTCTCTCTCTGGCAGAACCCTAAATTTGCTGTACAACAGGTCTTTTAGACTCTTACATAAATTACCCCCGAGATGCTCAGCTTCGCAAATGTTTGCTACCCGCAATGTCCCGAGCTTCCCGGAGGTAACAAGACGTGCTCAACACAGTCTAATGCAAAGAATTAAAAAATCAACCAACCCGATCATCCAAGCTATCCATGAGTCCTGCCATTTATCCTCTAAGCTATGGACTTCTTGGTACGAAAACGTCTGTCTGTAGCTCCCCTTAACTTCGACATTACAGTATTATTTATAATCAGTTGTGTATATTTCTATCCTTAGTATATGAACTGTCATTGTATTAATAATATTTGTCATATGGACTATAGTCTGCCAATAAATCTTTTCATTTTCATTTCATTTTCATATAATAAAAGAGGGTGATATACAAATTTTACAGAAAAACTCTATGTGGATATATGGTTCCAACTGTATATTTCACAGTTCAAACAAAAAGGCTTTAAAATGATGAAGAATGACACACGTAAATATCATATGAAGCAAACTGCAGATATTGTCACTCGGTTATATGTAAGTTCTCCCTAAATAAGAATGAACCTGTAATAGAACATGGCATGTCATAATTCTTCCACGTTAAAAATACGTACACAAAGGAGAGATTATAGAAACCAAACAGGAACAAAAGGTCTCTTTCCAATCTACGTCATCCCCATTTCGGTCCTCACTCAAGAATGAGAAATCTGAAAGCGGGAATCTCAAAGGAGGCAATCCTCAATTCGAATGTAGGATTTCTCACTTCAAGTTAGATCACGGTCTCTTTTTTTTTTTTTTTTTTTAAGAATTCCTAGATGAGGAAATTCGTCCCAAATTAGGGATTCCCTCTTCATGTATTTCCATTTGCGGACCATGAATGGGAATAAGAATGACTCCAAGTGGGGAGGGATCAAACAAGAGATGGGTGCTCCTTTAGAATGCGGTCTACAAATTCTGCCGCGCTCTACTTTTTTCAAAGTGCAGTCTACAGGTTTTTTTCGTTAAATTTGTGCCTGCTCATGCGGTCTACCTACGATTGGTTAGGTTTAGTCAAGATATTTTCGTTAGAACTAACGAAAATATCATGACTAAACCTAATCAATCGTCAAGGGCGACTGACATTGGGATGTAAACAAGCAATTAGTAAACAAGCTAAGAAGGTATACTTACATTTAAACTTTTTGTGTTTTTAACTTTTCAATAATTTTTTTTCCTTTACATTTAAACTTTTCAATAAATTTTTTTCAAGTAAGATTGTCATTTCAACCTTCTTTAACTACATTTAAAAAACAAATTGGTGTAGACCGCATACTAAAGTGTGAATTTGTCTGTAGACCGCATACTAGATGAGCACCGAAAGATGTTACTCCCTCCCACCGAAAAAAAACAGTAAAAGGAATAAAAGCGAAAGAATCGACAGTGAGGAGGGCCAGAAACTGGCTCAGGTCAGACTAATACGACCCATTGCGCTAACTCCCAAATTATTATTACCAACATAATCGGGACTCGAACCCCCGACCTCAGTGTATTCACTTCACTTAAATGGAAGCGGTGTTACCCACTGAACTACGACCACTGGCAATCGCTAGAGATATTTGTCATTAGAAAGGTTGATTCGCGACCAAAAGTGGGAAATAGAGGGGAAATCGTATAGAGGGGAATGTAATGAAATGTGATAATACCCTGATACCCAAAAGTTTATCTATTTTTTCCCACTTATATTTAATTAAATGAAATGATCATAGAATTTAAGTTCTTGTCACGTTACTTAAAGACATTATTTCCGACTGTTTTCAATCGTTCAAAATATTAGAGAGACCACGAATGATAGGTTTTGCTCTTACTTACCCCCTCATTCTCTTCTTTTAAACCCCTACTCTCTTCTTTCTCTCGGGCTACCTTAGAGTGGGTCTTAGGGTCTTTGTTAACCTTAGCTTCTGTAGATTTGTAGAATCCTATTATGTACATTTATTTATGCAATGATGGAATATAATTTTGATGTAAAAGTAAATGTAATATTGGGTTTGGATCAATAATATGATTTTCCCTCTATAAAATCAGTATTCCTAGTAATGTTCGAACAGAAATCCTTATTAACTAGGACCTAGTTAATAAGGATTTGCGTTCGAACAGATTTTTCAATTTTCTAGCGCAGGAAGTGTTGGAAATTAACTGACATTTCTTCCTGCCTTTGTATTTTTTATTAAGTAAAAATAACTTAAATTGTAAATAAGAGTTATAATTATTTATATTTATTGTGTGAGCTCAATTACTGTTTGAAGTGAAGTTTGTAGTACAAAAGTTTATTGGTCAATATTTTATATAATATTCATACCATAATTGTATTAACCCGTTAAGGCTTTTTGGTTCATTTAAGTGAACAATTTTACAACTGCTATTGTGTTCCATCTTAATGTCTGACATATGGTAACACCCCAAGTTGGTGGGAACTCCACTATTGGGAAGGATTCCTGAGAGCTCCCAAACCCCTCAGTAGGGCCTGGGAGGTTTCAGTAATCCCCATTGGGCCAGAGCTTTCGTAGAAAGCCAAGCCTTCAGAGTTACTAATTTCCTTATATGATTGGTCGACTTCATTATTATATCGATAAATACTATTGACACACCGAAGGGCATTATTTTTTTTCTCACCGGGACTATCATACAGTTCCCAGAATGTCCTGTTCACATATAGGGAGACTTAGTACTTGAAAATATAAAAAAACAGCAAAATCCTAACCAAAATTATGTAAAGAATTTCAAATCAGTTTGTTTATATTAAAAGTGTCACACAGGAGACATACGACAAAGGTTAGGACCTTAGGCATGCAAGATAGGGTAGGTGACTGAATAAAGAACTGGTTAAATTCCCACAGGGTTCAGTACTATGACCTTTTTGTTTCTAATATATATATAAATGACGTAGATACAGACGTTTTTAGCACTATTACCAAAATTTGTGAACGACACTAAGTTTGGAGCAGATGTTATCTTTCCTCGATTGAGGTGAGCTTATCAGATCTTTAAAAAGAAAAGTAGGCTCGACAACGTAGAGTACATCAAACGTTTCACATTGAATGCCAACCCTACCAATATAACGGGTTCAAAATGGAACCAAAGAGATATAGAACAAATATCTCCAGTAACTTCTCATACAAAATAGTATAAACACATGGAATAAATTACCGCCTGAAGTAGTAAATTAGCTCTTCCATAGATATGTATAAAAATATGATAAAGAAAGTTTTAAATACATTGGTTTTAATGTTAATTCAGGTTTGTTTTGGAGTTAGGAGCGCCTATTGAGCGTGAATTTAAAATTTTCAAAAAGTTCTATAAAATTTCCCTTTGACATTTTCTTATTGCTGTTTCATGTTTTCTTCTTCCTTAATTCCTAAACCTGCCCTTTTGAACGAGAGGGGATTAAGAGGAGGGGAGAGACTTTTTTACTTTTCTATCTTTTCTCTCCGAATGACTGCGTGTGTATATGGATAAAAATCACCTCGATATGAGTCGTAAGGCCCGTGTGATTCCCCTTGATCCTCGTAACTCCTCGTAACTCTCTTTCTCTCTTCTCTCTCTCTCTCTCTCTCTCTCTCTCTCTTTGCTTAAAAGAGGAATCATAAGTTTTTATTTATTGGTTTATTTATTTTCTTTTTTGAAAACGGTGCAGTTTTTGAAGCAATTGACATGCTGATTTATCGGAAATTGGCAGAAGCTCTTATGAAAGATTTTAAAGGGATATTGAAGGCCTTTGATGCTACTTGTAGATTACTGACGATCTTTCAAAATTATTTATGCTTTCATGAAAATATGTGAATAAACGTTGAGTTGATGTAAATACGGCATTAACGAGAGAGAGAGAGAGAGAGAGAGAGAGAGAGAGAGAGAGAGAGAAATAATGGATGCGGTTTGTAAGGTGTGTGAATGAAAACGTTCGTCTCACATGACGTACACCAATGGTATACCGCCAACCCTTTCATGAACGGCAACAGTTGAACCCCTGAGGTTGAGGCTGTACCTTATTCCCGGGAGAAGTACCTATGTATCCTTGTATATGTAACTGATATAAGTGATTTGAGTGTTTTCTGTCCCGAGCTCAAGCCTCGTGTCTACCCCCATTTAGTATGTATGTATGTATGTATGTAAATAATAATAATAATCAGTTGGAGGATGATAATTCACGCTATAGGTAAATTTCAGGCTACAGGCTTTCTTATCAAAAGACTTACGAACTCTGTCAATGATAGCAGACAATCTTATATCTCTCCAAAGATTATTTATAAATTAACTGTTTTCAATATGCACAAAGTTGCTAATATGAGAAACTATATTTCGTCCATTCATAGGGCAATTACCTTGCATCAGACCAATCATGATCATAATCATAATACGAGACTTCCGAATGATTTTATACAGAAACCAAATTATTCAATGCAAACTGCAGGAAATGCTCGCTCTTACAAAGGAGTATTATATATAGAACTCCATACTTATAAATGTTAGAGAGGTTCCATCATTAATTTTGTTTCCCAAGACACTAAAGTAACACTTCATTAATTCCTATTAATGTACTGTATCCCAGTTGCATATATATATATATATATATATATATATATATATATATTGCCACCTGTAAATGTTAGAAGACCAAAACCTGCAGTTTTTTTCAGTAAAAATTACATTATTATATGTAAAATTGACAATCTTAAATCGGGTGCAATCACAAATTACTTAAATTATATTTTGAAAGTCCTCATTATATTACACCGAATATTTACTTACTTTTGTTTACTTTTGTTGAGTTTGAACGACGGTTCAGGATCGACCTGCGGTCGACCCCTCTGCAGCATCCCGCCTCATTTGCGGGACTTGGTGAAGGAGGGAATTGCTCTCTGATCGCCTCCTGCCCTCGTAGCCAGCCACGCATGGCTGGTCAGGGACTTTGCACAAGAATCTGTCCAGCTGGTTCTTGAAGTTATTCAGGTTGGTGTGCTGGAGATTCCTCACTTCTTTTGGAAGGACATTGAAAAGCTTTGGGCCCCATATTCTGAGGGTATTTTCCATCCTCGTTTTCATGGCTCCTTGTCCCACCGCAGCTGGGACCGTACAAAATCTGCCTCTTCTCTCATTCCAGTTTGTTTCTACTTCATTTCTGAGGTTAGGGACAGTGCCCTCAAGTATGTTCCATATGTATATTATTGTTACCGCTCTCGCCTTCTTTCAAGAGAGTAGAGTTCCAGGGATTGTAGTCGAGACCAGTAGTCTTCACCTTCCGTTTCCTCTATCTTAGACGTAAAAGTCCTTTGTATAGCTTCAATGCTCGCAATGTCTCTTTTTCTGTGTGGGCTTGTGAGTACTGAGCAATACTCAATTATTGGTAGGACTAGACTCTTCCATAATTTGAGCATGATGTTTGCTTTTCTGCTGCGGAAGCTCCTCCAGATGATTCCCATTATTTTTCTAGCCGTTGTGATTTTGATTTTATAGTGCTCTCTGAATTCCGCATCCGACGACATTATTACTCCAAGATCCCTGACTTGTGGATTTGGTGTTATCTGTTTGGCTTGAATATATATATATACAGAGTGTCCCAGAACCATGTATACATTTTTAAAAAACTTATAACAGGCGAACCCACTAACGGATTCAGATGATTTTTATTTCTTTTTATAGGTAAAATATACAACATCGAAATAATAGATAGTTTAATTTGTTTTAAACACGTAAGTGTTCGAAATGTCGACCATTGACATCAATGCACCACTGCGCTCTTTGATTCACTGATTGGCAGACTTCAACAAAAATGTTTGTAGGGATATTTTTACGCGCTTCTTCAACTGTGCTCTTTAGTTGTTCAAGTGATGTAGGTCTTCTGCTGTATACTTCATTTTTCAAATGACCCCATAAAAAAAGTCAAGTGGGTTCAAATCTGGTGAACGTGGTGGATACTCGATACTACCTCGTCGTCCGATCCACCGATAATGAAATGTTTCATCAAGGCAGTTCCTGACATCCTGATGGTAATGAGGAGGTGCTCCATCTTGTTGAAAGTAAATGTCCTCATCTCCGTATAACTGTCGAATTGCAGGAAAACCTTTTCCCCGAAGCATGTTGAGGTAGCTATGACCGGTAACTGTACCATCGAAAAAGAATGGACCAACCAAACCTTTGGAAGAAAAACCACACCAGACAGTTATACCCGGTAAATTTACATGTCGTTCCACATAAATGTGTGGATTTTCTTGTGACCAGTAAGTGCAATTATGACGATTAATTATACCATTCAACTTAAATGTAGCCTCATCAGACCACACAATTTTGTCCGCAAATTGGCCATCTTCTGTGTTTTTTACTCGAAACCATTCGCAAAACTGGATTCTGCGATCCGGATCATCCTCATTCAAGGCATGTAATAATCTCGGGATGTAAGATTTCCATTTAGCATTCTTCAGAATTCTGTGGACACTTGTCTTACTTTTCCCTGTTTCACGAGCACATTGTCTCACAGATTTTCTTGGTGATCGGTTGAATACCTGTAGCACTTCATCAGAAGTTTTAGCATCTGTTGATGTCTTTGGACGCCCAGTCGCCTGCTTGTACACATCATGCACAGTACCATATACTTCAAATTTCTCACAGATACGTGAAATGGTAAGTCGAGTTGGAGGATTAGTTCCAAAATTGTCTCTCCACTGTTGTTGAACCTTTGATATCTTCTCAACTTTAAAATACGACTTTAGCATCCATTTTCGTTGCTCAAATGATAAGCGCACACTTCCATTTTCCATGTTTACTGTAGGCAGGCAAGGCTATTACTAATTTCGATTTTGTATCTCCTTAGGCTAGGCAAGGCTGTTAACAATTTCTCTGTTGTATCTCCTTAGGCTATAGCCTATAAAAAGAAATAAAAATCATCTGAATCTGTTAGTGGGTTCGCCTGTTATAAGTTTTTTAAAAATGTATACATGGTTTTGGGACACTCTGTATATTATATATATATATATACACACACACACATGCTTGTACCTTGTGGGGAATGGACGTGTTGTGTCTCTCTCTGTATTAACACCCAAATAAGAAGGGAATAAACTACTCGGCGGTTTATTCTGTTTACACTCGGAAGTATATAAAGGATCAGTGAATCTGTGCCTATAAATTATAAAGTGAAATTCATTAAAATTAAGAAAATGCAATACAGTTTACATAAATCCACCAGTTTAACGTATATATTTAAACCGTAATACGGTTGACATTCGAGAAATTTGAAACAAGGCAGGAAAAAGGTTATAAAACGCAAAGGTCAGAAAACTCTCGTGACCATCGAAAGGAAAGAAAAGAGAAAGAAAGGAAAGAATAATTTGTGTGAGTATTTCTTTTTACACTAATTAATGAATAGCATGACCATGGGTCCAAATTCTCACTTAATCTGCAATTTGTGTAATCTAGAAACAACTAAAAATGCAGCAATAAGATGCGATTTCTGTCAAAAGCTACACGACTTTATTTGCATGAATTGGGATGATAGGAAAATATCTCTTGTCTCGAACGCGAAACAGATCGTGGGAATCAAATTTGTGCATGACGCATGTACACAGACTGTAAACTCCTTTGCGGTATTTAAAGAAATGGAGAAAGCGAATTCGAGTGTTACAAAAAAGGAGGAAATAATGGGGAAACAAGAGTCAGGAAATGTCCCAATGAAAATTCGGATGGATGAGAGAGAGAGAGAGAGGACATAACGAATAACAATATAAACAATATAATACGGAATGAAGACATAGATGAAAGAAAAGAGATACTGTAAATAAAAGTTGCGAGGTAGTAAAACTGGCCAACGACGAAATGATTAAAAGATAATAACTAAAAACGGAGGAAATAAACAACCAAAGAAAAATAATGATAATACCAAAATTAAGAACATTGAAAATAATAAGATAACAAGAAGTAGAAGCGTGGAAAATACCGTATGTAAATACTACGCAAAAGGGAACTGCAGATATCGGGATGGGCAATGCATCTATGCACATACCACATTATATAACACACATTACACAAGTGGATATTGCAAATTTGAAAAGAAGTGCAAGTTTCACCATCTTACTGTCTGCAATACCTATACAAGATATGGGAGGTGCAAATACGAACAAAAAAGCCGTTACCACCACCACACTCAAAGGGACGCAACGGGTGAACAGGAAAAACGAACATCAAAGAAGGGTACCAATTTTTTAGACGTAGCCAACACAGGTCAGTTGCTAAATACTACCCAGCAAATACAAAGTCAGCTGACAAATATAGGAATCCAAGAGCCGGACAGAAACATTAGAAAACGAATCGGAACCACCTGTATGCGAAAACGATAGAGAAAAAATAAAAATAATCCTAGCCAACATTCAGGGGCTTAAATAAAATCATTCTCCGGACAAAGTTTTATACCTGAAAGGACTCATGCAAGAAGCCGGAGCAGACTTTGCATGCTTCACGGAAACCCATCTAAAGGACTGCCAGGCGAACTGTGAAAACTGTGAGTTCTATGATGACAAAAAAGAAATACAAATTGACAACTACTGTATAACATACTCCGAGCCGACAGAACAGTGAAACGTAAAGGAGGATGTGCTATTTACACACGCGAAAGGCATATGACAGAAATGACCATAAGTACCTCAAACAGCTACGTAGAATGTGTAGCAGCAAAAGTTGAAAAATTAAATATGGTACTAATTGTAATGTACAGACACCCAAACACGCCAACCTCAAAATTCTCAGATTCCATTACAGAGGTAAGAAACTGGGTAAACGATCTACACTCTCCAACTCCAAATATTTTTCTCTGTGGTGATTTTAATTTTCCATTCATGAAATATAAAAGGATAGAAAAAAATATGTATACACCAGGACAAGGGGGGCACACGGGAAGACCAGGAGCAGGTAAAAATGCTACTAGCTCTAGCTGATGAATTTATGTTAACGCAAGAAATAACAGAAAACACAAGAAAAAACAACTGCCTAGATTTGGTATTCACAAACAACAGCAACCTAATTGTAGAAATATCCCCAACTATAATATCGGATCACAACATTATTGAAATAACAACCAATATAAAAACAACAGGAAAGGAAAGAACACGCACAACAGAAAGAAGTAAATTCGAAATTTTTAATTTTCACTCCAAAGCTATAAACTGGGAAGATGTTGCATCCAGTATGGAAGTAATAGATTGGAAACCCATTTTCGAGCCAACAAACGGAAGAGATGCTAATGACTTTAGAGGAGAAGACGCTGGAAATTGTGGAAAGACGTCCCAAAAATACAACAAAGAGGAAAGAGAAGCAGGTTGGAGAGACAAAAGAGGTCATTGTTCCGAAAGAGAAAAAGAGTGACTGCAAACTTAAGTAACTGTAAAGATAATAACATCCGAAAAATATTAAATGATAAACTGCAGAGTATCGATTGTGTCATACAGGAACTAATTGAGAAGCATACAGAAAAAGAAGATGACGCTATAGAAGCGATAAAGGTTAACTCAAAGTACTTCTATAATTTTGCAAAAAGGAAGTCGAAAAACCATGCGACTATCGGACCTTTGAAAAACGAAGACTGCTTTATCTGATGATCTAACAGAAGTATCTGAAATATTAAGAGCTCAGTACGAATCATCTTTCAGTATCGTAAAAACTGACAAACTAATATGCGATAGAAACGCGTTCTTTGAAGAACTACAAGGGGAAAGTATAACGGACTTCGACTTTACGACAGATGATATTACACAAGCTAGAGGAAATTAAAAGCACACTCAGCGGCAGGACCGGATAAATGAAATGCCACACTGATCAAAAACTGCAAGAATACAATCGCTGAGCCCCTATATTGGATATGAAGGAGATCACTAGACACGGGAGAAATACCGGGCATTCTGAAGATCGCGAACATAGTCCCAATATATAAAGGAGGAGATCGATCCGAGGCCATAAACTATAGGCCAGCGTCGCTTACATCCCATCTCACTAAAATATTTGAAAGAATAGTTAGACAGAAAATCTATGACTTTTTGGAAACTCAGAAAAAGTTAAATGATAACCAACATGGGTTTCGGTCAGGCAGATCATGCCTATCACAACTAATGGAACACAACAACAACAACATTATTGATGTACTTGAAAGTAATGAAAACTATAATGTAACATACACAGACTTTGCCAAAGCGTTCGACAAGTGTGATCATGGATTCATAATACGTAAACTGAAATATATGGGAATAAATGAATATATAATTTCCTTAGTGAGCGTCGGCAAATCGTTACAGTACAAGGAGTGTCTTCATCAGAATCAGAGGTCCTCAGCTCAGTACCACAAGGAACAGTATTAGCTCCACTATTCTTCGTAATCATGCTAACTGACATAAATGAGGACGTTACCAGAGACAGCACAGTAACATCCTTTGCCGATGACACAAAGATCAGTAGAAAAATAAGAAACCCAGAATATATAGGATCTCTACAAACCGACATGAACAGAATCTACAAGTGGACGGAAGACAACAATATGAAGTTTAACACTGAGAAATTTCAGCTGTTACCGTACGGAAAAAGAGAAGACCTAAAATCCATGGAATATTATACCCAAAATGGACAGGAAATTCAGAGAAATTCTAGAGCAAACGTTTTAGGGGTTGTAATGATTGATGATGCGAAATTTGAAACACAAAATAAGATAGCAGTAAACAGAGCAAAGAGAATAACGGGTCAGATACTGAGACCCTTTAAATGAAGGGATAGGAATATAATGATTCCTCTACTGAAAACATTGATCATATCCAATTGGAATACTGCTTGGTCCTAACATGCCCATATAAAAATGAAGACATTAGACAGCTAGAAGGGATTCCGAGAAGCTTCACAACCAAGATCAAGGGGTGCAAAGAACTAAATTACTGGGAAAAGTTACACGAATTGAACCTATATTCACTGGAAAAGAGAAGAGAAAGATACCCCATTATTTACACTTGAAAAATAATGGAGAAACTAGTCCCTAATCTTACTCTGAACCCTGTAACTCCCCAAACAACGGTGGAAAGTAGAAAAGAAAGACTGTGTCGTGTTCCCAAATTAAAAGCGAGACAGGGAACATCCTTAACCCTGAAAAAAAATAGTTTTGTAGTGAGAGGACCAAAACTGTTTAATCAGCTGCCCAAAAACCTAAGGAATATGAGTGGTGTTGCGGTGGACATCTTCAAAAGAAGATTAGACGCCTGGCTCAGAACAATCCCCGATGAACCGGGCGTACCTGGCTATGTGAGATGGAGAGTACAAGAAACCAACTCACTACTTCACTAGGCCAACTCGAGAGGAGGGGCGACAAACTTGACCTTCGTGAAATGAGGAATCATCGCACGGAACATTTGAAAGGTTGAAAGGAAAGGAGAGCAATATTTTACATGTTGCTACATGTATCGTTTAACGTTCCTTTATTTCTTTTATTTTAAGATTATCTTATTTTTAATTTGTAATAATAGAAATTAATCTATTATTGGGATTATAATAATTTACTGTTTATTACTTGTTTATTTTCTGTTACTTGTAAGATTATCTCAATTTCCATTTATAACGCTAGAAATGTGGTAGGTGCTACTATAGCGTGCAGTCTCCAAAGATATTTACACTAGAGCGTGTGGTCTACAACATATTTACAAATTCAATTACATTAAAACAAAAAATTTAAAGGACAAATAAAACAAAATTCATTCTATGGGATATAATGCCCGGTTAGGTTAATTGAATGCCTAGTTAGGTCAACTGTATGCCTTGACAATTGGTTAGGTTAAGTTGTGATATTTTCGTTAACTAACGAAAATATCACAACTTAACCTAACCAATTGTCAAGGGCATACAGTTGACCTAACCGGACATTCAATTAACCTAACCGGGCATTATATCCCATAGAATTAATTGTTTGTTTTATTTGTCCTTTAAATTTTCGCCTTGACCTCACATTTGTCCCCAAAGATAAAGTCAAGTCATTTCAGGTCATGTCAGCACAAATTCGTCAGGTCAGGTCAGCACAAATTCAAGTCAGGTCAAGTCACTTCAGCGCAAACTCTTGTAGACTAAAAATATCTTTGTAGATCGCACACTATAGTATAGGTCAGCGCAAATTCTTTTGTAGACTAAGGATATCTTTGTAGACCGCACGTTGTAGTAGCACTATTTGGTATTTACCATTTTATTTTATTTCCATTATTTCTATTTATTTTCTAATTTTATTTTGTAAAAAAATTGAAATAAATCTTAAGGATTTTGCCTGGAAAGTTATCATCCTTTCCAACGGGCCAACGGCATATTCAGATAATAATAATACTTTCATTAGATGACTTGCCACAAAATACAAAGCAAAATCGAACCAACCAAAAAGTCATTATTCCGTCAATTTAAGGATGTGATGTTTTGCTCTGAAATATTTAATATTGTTTTCCATACTTGATGTCAGGGGCGTAACTAACGGGGGGACGGGGTCGGGGGGGGGGGGACATGTCCCCCCCCCCAACTTTTGAACTGAGGGGGATAATATAGGTTTTGTCCTCCCCAACTTTTGATCTAAGTTAGCTTACGTGAAGGAAAATATTTAGTTCTTGAAATAATCTATGATGAGTAAATCTTTAATTATATTAGTCCTATTAGTATGGTGGAAAGTATTACTGATTCAGTACTAATACTGCAGTGATAGATACTTTAATGAGACATGTAGTTATTTTTTACTTTAATTATTGCATATATTGTTTTCCTTTAATGTTAAGTATATACTTCATATACATAAGGTAGTTGTGAAAATGCTTCTTTGATTTTCCTATTATCATAAATATAGATCATTCTTTAAATCATAGTATTTTAAGAGCATCATTTTGGTAGCAAACACATTACCTACAGGATAGCAGCACAGAAATTCATCGCAGGATTTTCATCATTTAGTTGTCCCCCCCCCCCAACTTTTGAAAGTGTAGTAATGCCTAGTTAAGAATATGAATTTTTGTTTAATTAAGATAATGTTTAATGTAAATCATTTAATAATAATTGTGAAATTGTTTGAAATTGCTTAAAATGGGTAGAGTTGGCAGTCCTGAACAGAGGCCGAGAGAGCAGACTACCCCACAAGGGAGTGAGTCTTCTAGGCAACGCGTTACGCGTAAGGTTTGCGTCATGTAACGTAAAGTTTAATTAATTGTTTGTGTTCCTCTCCGACGTAAAATGTTATCGTAAAATTCCGTACTCGCACCCCCCTAAATTACTTAAACCATTTTCGGAGTTAAATAAATAATAAAAAGTGTTAAAAGAGTGTTAATAAACTCCCCCTTTGTTTTGTAACGGACTTTCATAGTCTTGGCTCGGCGTGGCTACCAGAATCTCTATACGGTACGGCGAAAAAGAGTGTAGAGAAAGCAAGCGATAAATGAAGTAAAGAGCCGATAGAGAATAAATAAAGAAGAAAGTAATTAATAAAAGGCGTTCACTACAAAAGTTAGTTACGCTCTTGCTTGATGTATTCTTTTTCTGAGTAAAGGTTGTTTATTTAAGTCTAAATCTATAATTTCATTGAGACAGGCGAAGGTTTTAAATAAGGTAATTGAGAATCGACTCAAACTTCTGAATTTTGGGGGTATTTCCTGAGCTGAGAACTATCTTACTTTCATCCCACCTTATCGAACGAGTTTCGTTGTTCAAATGTGTATGTTCAAATGTGTATGTCATTTTTGCATTCATTTCATCTCTTTTTTTCAAAACTTCTACCTGTCTGGTCTCTATATCTTTTCTTACAAATGTTGTACAAGGAATTGGTCTTAGTGTAGTGGTTGCGCCTCGGTGGTGTAGTGGTTAGCGTCGCTCACTACGAATCCATCGGCCCCGGGTTCGAGACCCGACGGCAGCCGGCGCGCAGCAAAACCCAGCTGTTCATCCTTCCACACAATAAAGAAAGTGGTTGGTAGATAAATGGGTACCCTAGGTGGCCTAGTGGTTAAGACGCTGGGTTGCTGATGGGGCGTGATTCGGATTCCACGTTAAACTGTAGGTCTAAGGTGGAGTGAAAAGCTTGACCTTCGTCAGAGTGAACAATTCGGGCGGAAGCTAACCAAAGGTACCAAAGGTAATTCAAATAACATTCATTGTACATTTTGTAATGCGAGTAGAGTAAGGTATCTCAGTTTTCTGAGAAAATCGACTAATATCTTTTAGGAGAGGAAACCAAAGTGACGTATCTTAAAGTTTTGCCGGATAAGTAATTTTATTTGTTTTTCAACTCTTGATGGACTTAACACTTTCTTTGAATCAATCGTGAATTTTCCTTTAAGACTAAGGTTTCTTACGGGATTACGACGTCTGATCAATTTGACATTCTATCGACAAGTATTTATGGGTTAGATTAAGTTAGGTTAGGTCAGCATATTAGGTTAGGTTAGGTTAATAGAGTGTGTCAATTTTAGTAAAGTCAACAATTCAAAAACTACTAATGCTCAAATGATGTCATATTTTCTAGCAAACTTAGAAATATCTTTAGTGTTGTTTAAAAAAGCCATTTACCTACTTATATTTTACCATAAAGGTTTGAAATATAACCCAAATATGACTGTAGCATCGTATATCAATGTGCCATTGATATGTGTGGTCAACTTTGGTTATTTTTGGTGTGCAGTATGGTTTCTAAGTTTCACATAGTCACAAATGCTGGAATTTTGATTGTGAATGCGTGTGTTTTCCCTCCTTTTTGATAATTTTGATTACTTCGTAATGTAAATATTGTGTCATTCAAATTATTCGAAATGTTATGTGTGACCCAAACTTTCTGTATATTTTGATATGATAGATATATGAAATTGTCATTACTTTGAATAATTACGTCTTGTACCTATAACAACACAACCTTTTATCTGAGCTTATAGGAAAATATTAAGAATTTCAATTAACTTAATTTTATGTAATCATAATCAGTAGGCCTATCCAAATTTCAATGACATTTCTTTTGTTCACAGGTCCACAGGATGAGTCAGAAAGAAATCAGAACCCGAAGCAAATCAAGTTGTCACCTAAGTCATTTGGTGAGGACTGGGAGGGAACTTACCCTTGCTGAGCTGCCCACAGCCAGAGATCTGCTGAGGTATGGTTTGTTGAGGAGAGAGATGAGTGAGGAAGACAGGAGGAATTACCCAGTTAATGACCTGATTAACAACGGCATTGTTCCAGGGCTACTGGCTCAGTGGAGAAAGGCCAACGCTCTATTCACAGGACCTATAATCAACACTGAGGTCAGGATCAGGGCTAAAGTGAAGGCACTGTGGGGTGAGGCAGTGAAGGTGTCCATTGGCAATGCGAAGCTAGAGGTCAAAGATAGGTTCATGATGAAACTGGACAAATTGGTGGACATCCTGACCTGTCACTGTGTGATCAGAAGCTGCAGTGAGCTTGGGTGCAACCCTGTCTGCAACAGTGAGGTTCATATTGACAGCAGCTGCAGGAGCGAGCAGAAGATACCAGTGCAGGAGCTTGCCTTCATTAAAGGTCAGAGAGAAAAGGTGGGCAGTGTTGGGGCACACCAGATGGGTCTAGCTGATCACCCTGAGACCAGGAGACAGGAAGCAGTGCTGCAGAGACAGGAGCAGAGATGGAAGGCCGAGGAGAAGAGGAGGAGGAAGGCAGAGGAGTCAGCCAAGAAAGAGAGGAGTTGAGGGAGGAGCAGTGATGGGCATCGATACATGAAAATCGCTAAAGCGATACCGATACATCGATACATGAAGAACGTCTTAGGCGATACCGATACGCCGATACTTTCTAGATGTCTTAAGCGATACCGATACCGATACATGCATCGCCGGTACATTTTTATAATTATTCATTTAATATGTAGGTATTAGATATTATTGTTTATACTAGTAATTTGCAGTGGTGGGCACCGTTAACCAAAAAGTTAACTTCGTTAAACGCTAATCCGTTAACCAAAAAGTTAACTTCGTTAACCGTTAATCCGTTAAACATGTAACGGAAGTTACCGATAAACCGTTAACGTTAACTTTTATTATAAAAAAAATGAAAAACACAATATATATATAATTTAATTTTCCCTCTTCTTCTCGTTCTCCATTTTGTCCATGAGATGCATGTTGCCCTTCATGAAAATTAGCATATCAAAGTTTTCATCAGACAAGGATGATCTCTTGGCCCTCAGGATGTCCTTGCCCATAGAGAACAAACGCTTCACTGCAGCACTGGAGGGGATGGCTGTGTTGAACTTGATGAACAAGTCCACCAACATTTGCTCACCCAAGAAGGCAGCATCTGTCAGCAAGTCCTTGGAGTTGGTCTCCAGCCAGGTCTTGACCAAGTTCTGGGACTTGCCCTTGAGTGACCTGTGGCTTCTGCTGCTCTCTTTTGTCTGGATGACAGCACTGAAGAAGTCATCCTCCTCCTCCTCCTCGTTGTTGCTGCCTCCACTGTTGCTGCCCACTTCGTTGGACTGCTGCTTCATGGCCTCCTCGACTGTACCCTCCATGCTTTTCCTCACCCTGGCGACCTTGGTGTTGTCATACTTGTCCAACCAGATGAGGCGAAACCTGGGATGGAAGGCAGCAGCCAGCTGGCATTCGTCATCCTCCAGGAGGGGCCCAAACCTTTTGTCGATGCCTGCCAAAAGTGCGTCGACCAAGGCGCTGCAGTAGACGAGGCCCTTGGACTTCAAGTCCTTAAGCCTGAAGATTGTCGCAGCAACTGTTGGCAGCAGAGTCCCAAGGTAGGCTTGTTCCTCCCCCTGGATCTTGTTTATTTATGAATTTTTTGGGTTAACGGACTTGAGTTAACGGAAGTTAAATGTAACGGAAGTTAATTAGTCCGATAATGATTTTCAAAGTTAACTTAAAAGTTAAATCGTTAACGAAAAAGTTAACTTCGTTAATTAACGATTAACGGATTAACGGTTTGTGCCCAGCTTTGGTAATTTGTACGCACTGTAAGTAAAATCAACGACATTTTAATGGGTTTTATAGATGTAAATAAAAACAATTGCTTTATTTAATGAAAGTATGTTTTAATTTTGTAGGATACATGAATGACTGAAAATATTACACTAACAATTAAAAGTAATTACTATTACCCTTCAAAAATACCAGCTGGCTAAACATCTGGTCAGACAGTCTATTCCTTTTTGGAGCGTGAATGTGACCAGCCAAACTAAACAACCGTTCTACAGGAGCAGAGGATGGTAGTGGTGTGTTACTTATACTTCAGGAAGACCCGTAGAATTCCTGGGTACTGCCTCAGAGATTGGAGAGAATGACTTCCGTCACCCAGATACTCTAAAACTTCCATCTCAGTGGAATCTTGGGTTGCAGAGACATTAGTGGAAGCAGACTCATAACAGAAGAAATCATCTGCACTTCCGTCAGATGCAGCATCACTTAGTTGTTGCTGGGGGGGTCATAAATATAACTCAGCAGTGTCATATTATAACATCTATTTAAATATTTAAAAATTCTTATTAATGTATCGAAGTATCGATTTTTTTCGATACATTTAAGAAAATTGACCTTAGCGATACCGATAAATCGATACTTTTGTCAAGTAGCTAAAGCGATACCGATACCGATACAAAAGTATCGATCGATACGTATCGGCGATACATGTATCTAGATACTGCCCATCACTGGGGAGGAGTCACTGCTGGAGATGGAGTTGGAGGAGACTGGAGATATACTGGAGGAGGCAGGGAGGAGAGAAGAGGATGAAGACTTCATACCAGAGGTTGCGACAACTTCTTCCTTGCCTGTGGCTAAGAAGAAGAAATGCAACACTGAAGATATCACCAACATAGCTCTGGCTAGCTTGAGACATCACACTGGGCTGAGAGAGACTGCAGAGATTGCCACTGCTGCCTGGATTGATGCTGGTCTTATCACAAAGTTTGACACAGCACTGGTGATTGACCGCAACAAGGTGAGGAGGGCTCAGGAGAGACTGACTAAGGAGCTGGGCAAGAAGTTTGATGAAGAGATTAGGGAAAAAGGCATCACCTGTATCTTCTTTGATGGGAAAAGAGATGACACCAAAGTGATGATGGAAGCTGAGGGCAGTGACAGGCAGTTTCCTGGCCTCATTAAGGAAGAACACTACACAGTGTGCAATGAACCAGGTGGGAAATATTTGTAGCATTTTCTACCAGAGGAAGCTGCAGAGGAGAGAAGTCATGCTGAGGTCATTGCTGATCATCTGGTGAACTGGCTAAGAGAGAGAGGAGCAGACCAGACCCTTTTGGCCATAGGAGGTGACAGTACTAATGTGAATACTGGCTGGGAGGGAGGAGTAATTCATTATGTGGAGGCCAAGCTTAGCAGGAAGTTGGTGTGGATTGTCTGTGACTTGCACACTGGGGAGCTGAGTCTCAGATACCTGGTGACTGCACTGGATGGCAAGACATTGAGCAACAAGTGGTCTGGGCCCCCTAGGGAAGATGTTAGACACTGCCACTGAGTTGGAGATCAACCCAAACTTCACGAGGATCACTGTTGGTCCTCCTCTATCCCATCTCAGTCAGGAGATAGTCAAGGACCTCAGCACAGACCAATCATATGGCTACAGAATCATCACTGCCATCAGATCGGGAGAGGTACCTCAGAGTCTAACTCTCCTGGAGATTGGGCCAGTCTGTCACAGTAGGTGGGTCACCACGGCTCTAAGTTTCTGCATATTGTGGATTTCCAAACATGGGCTGAAGGGTAGGAACCTGAAGAATCTGAGGATAATTGTGGAATTCATAGTGGGAGTCTACATGCCAAACTGGTTCAACATCAAGTTAAATCATAGCTGGGTGGAGGGTCCCAGGCATGTACTGTACCAGCTGGAGCTGCTCAGAAGTCAGAAGGAGGTGATAGGAATAATGATGCCTACAGTGAAGAGATCAGCCTGGTATGCACACTCTGAGGCTGTGTTCCGGGCCATGCTGTGCAGTGAGGTGGAGGAGGAGAGGAGGGAGGCAGTGAAGAGGATACTGGAAATCAGAAGTGAAGGAGATGAGGACACACAGGTAGGAGACTGCAGTGTCAGACCCAGGAAGACTCCTGACATCAACCCAGATGCCACCAAACTCTCGGAGCTTATTGACTGGAACTCTGGCGTGACTGAGCCTCCTCTGACCTGTTCCCTCACCACTGCTGCAATCAAGGAGTTTCTGGATAGACCAATGGAAGTTCCTGCATGGCCACACACACAGTCAGTAGAGAGGTGTGTAAGGATGACAACTGAAGCAGCGCAACATATTTACTCACAAGAGAGGAGGGAGGCGTACATCAGTGGCCAGGTGGCCAGTAGGGAGCTCATGTGCAGGAACAAGAGCAAGGCAGACATGGCATCCTTGGCAAAGTTTAAGAAACCTATCTATATTTCTAAGTTTTAATATTGAAATACAATCAAAATGTCTTTAATTGTATGTATGTAAAATGTAGTTATATATGGCATCCTTGGCAAAGTTCAAGAAACCTATCTATATTTCTAAGTTTTAATATTGAAATACTGTACAATTAAAATGTGCCATATTTCGATTTAGCACATAAAAATGCATCATTTGGTCACTAGTAGTCTTTGAAAATCTAAAGATTTCACTTTGCTCCTTAAAATTGACACACCCTATTAGGTTAATTTAGTTTTTTAGAGTGTCGATGTTATAACTGTCAATCCGATGGGTATAGGTCCGTTTCTTAACAAATAAACAAATACACAGGCTTTATTTCAGATTCAACAGGTACAAACATGATACAATTGGTTCATATAAGATTAAGTAATAGTTGCCTGAAGCAGTGACTGCATTGGTCAATGAAACACTATAAATAATGAACATACAGTTGCCTACACCAATGCTTCCAGATTCGCTATTTATAAAATATATTAGTTACAAGTATACCAACCATTTCTTCTATAATCTTATCAATTGATTCATGAAACCTAGTGATAATTCTATATATAAAATTGTGTATCACACTGGCACAGTTAGGTACATTACTGGCTACAAACAACGTACTTACTGGCACCAGAAGGGATGGATACCATTCATAATTTCATAAACCTAGGCGTCCTTAACAATAGCCTGAATACATTGTTATAAGCCACATACAACTTCCTCATATTATACAGCCTGTAGAGGATGAGGATGAGGAAAGCAAAACAACAACAACAACAACAACAACAAGAAAAAGAATTTAATTATTTTACATCTTGTTTTTCTTTTTTTTGGAGGCAACCAACAAACTTTGGAAAACGTTTTTACAAACGCTTTTGGATGTTGTGATCATCCTATTAAGGGAAACAACCTTCTTTTAACTCTTTTTCTCTTCTTACAATAATTTATCCTAAATAAGTTATATGCTAGTTCTGAATTTATTAGTATTTTATAATAAGTTAACCTTTGAGTTTATATTGAATTCGATAATGTTCAGATTTTTATTTAAAATACGTATGTTTCTAATTTGACTCTCGTGTTCAAAATGACAATCAAGCATTAAATGAATTTACTTTAGAGTTATGTTGTTTTTATCTATTAGTTATTAAAATACATTAAATACTAGTTTCTTAATTTTTCATTTGAATAGATATTTAATATATGGGGTAAATATTTAATACTTAATGGTTTTCACTTATGGTAATTTTCTATAATTTTCTATAATTTTTTATAATTTTCTATAATTTTTAATAATTTTCTATAATTTTTTATAAATGGGATTTTTTTTTAAATTGAACACTTTCAGTCACAGTCACAGTGGACTGTAGTATCCCACTGAAAATGACAATGCACATTGTACTAAAATACAACTTTCAACTTTCTACAAATGCCTCTAGACGTTTATATACGTTTAGTTCAGTTATGGGAAAAGGAACCTAAATATACGTAACGTAAGTGACTATTTACTAAAATATTTGATTCTGAATAACAATAAACGTTATAAGTTTTCATTTAAAGAAAAAATAGTCGTAAACGAAAGATTTAAAGGGAAATTTTACAGTTCGTTTAAAACAAGGTTAGTTCATCCAATTTAGCATCCTTCGTCCAGCGGAAATCACTGAGACGGCACGTAATACCACCAACTTATAGAAAAATAAGTCCTCTTTAAAAGGGAAACCGAGTCGGGCCAAATAAATTATGTACAATGGTCTTGTCATTACACCCCATCCCAATTTCGCAAACTGGACTGGCTTTCGACAGTCCTTGGATGGAGTACCGGAAACATTACTTCACAGTAGTTTAAAATACAGATAAAAAAAAGAGTAATTATATTTCATTCAAACAGCTTGTTGAGCTTAGAGTATGTTTTGGTTTTTTCATTTTCTTTTTCATTTTCAAAAAGTTTCTCCAAACTAAAAAAAAAAAGTCACTTTTGCTCACTTAAGAATTATATTTTATTTCTAAATGAAAAATTTGGGAAGTTATTTATTTTTCACTTTAGAAGAAAACATTCTGAAGTTTTATATACTGTACATATATATATATATATTTTAATTTAAGCAGAAAGCAACAGACAAGGAAAGAAACATCCATCAAGTTGGAAAGGGACTATATTTTGTATATTGCAACGTTTCAAGCACAAACTATGCTCATCCTCAGGCAAAAATTCTAAAAAGTTAAAAACATAATATTAAAAACCATAATGACATTAACAAATTAAAATAGGGAAAAAATCCACAAGCATTAAAAACAAGTCACACTAAAAAAATTCTAAAAAGTTACAATTAAAACCATAATGACTATTATGAAACAAAAGCGAACAATTAACAAGCTTTAAAACAATAAAAGTGACACTAAAAACGAACAATGAATAACAGCTATAAAATACAAAATGTAAAACTCAAAAAACTAAAAAATCCACAGGCTATCTTTTAAAACACTAAAAAATTAAAAACCCACACTAAAAGGAACACACCTTAAGTCTAAGCAGCACAGATTCCGAGGCAAAACTAAAAAAACAGAAACATCTAAAACCAAGTAAAGGTTGGTTGTTCAAGATGTTCAGTTTTAGACGGAGGGGAACGGATGAAATATCAGTGTTAAGCGAAAGGGAGTTTTTTTTTAATATACAGGGATTCTAGAAGTCTTAACGTTTGCTCACACGGAGCGGAATCTAAAATGTTAAAATTAGCTAAAGTTATATCGACTTTGCATAGAACAACATGGCTGCGTATAGCTGAAGCTTCTTTAGTTTTCAAAGGTTTGTCAGTTCTATGGCTTATCCGTCTAAACTGAACATCTTGAACAACCAACCTTTACTTGGTTTTTAGATGTTTCTGTTTTTTTTAGTTTTGCCTCGGAATCTGTGCTGCTTAGACTTAAGGTGTGTTCCTTTTAGTGTGGGTTTTTAATTTTTTAAGTGTTTTAAAAGATAGCCTGTGGATTTTTTAGTTTTTTGAGTTTTACATTTTGTATTTTATAGCTGTTATTCATTGTTCGTTTTTAGTGTCACTTTTATTGTTTTAAAGCTTGTTAATTGTTCGCTTTTGTTTCATAATAGTCATTATGGTTTTTTAATTGTAACTTTTTAGAATTTTTTTAGTGTGACTTTGTTTTTAATGCTTGTGGATTTTTTTCCCTATTTTAATTTGTTAATGTCATTATGGTTTTTAATATTATGTTTTTAACTTTTTAGAATTTTTGCCTGAGGATGAGCATAGTTTGTGCTTGAAACGTTGCAATATACAAAATATAGTCCCTTTCCAACTTGATGGATGTTTCTTTCCTTGTCTGTTGCTTTCTGCTTAAATTAAAATTGAAGCTTGCCAGAAGCGGCCTTCACCAATATTATATATATATATATACACAGGGCGTCCCAAAAAAAATGTATACACACTTTAACAGCTGATAGCTCAATTGATGTTTCTTTCTTTCCAAGTTAAACCCATTAGAATTAATAATGGCAGTCAGACTAAGCTTTGAACAAAGGAAATTCATTCTAAAATGCTACTGGAAGTGTGAAAACGCAGTTGAAGTTCAAAGACAGTTTAGGAGGGAGTTTCAAACAGATCCACCAACGCGACTTACCATCACTCGAATTAGAGATACGTTTGAAGCCGATGGAACTGTTCAGAATGTCCACAAGAAGCGTTCCGGAAGACCACGGACATCGACAAGCCCCACAAAGCAAGAAAGAGTACTGGAAACGTATCACCAAAGTCCAAGAAAATCTGTGCGGCAAGCGAGTCGTGAGGTAGGAATTTCAGAATCGTCTGTCCAACGCATTTGAAGCGCTGTCAATGGAAAAGTTACATTCCAAGATTAGTCCATGCTATTAACTGAAGATGATCCGGACCGAAGGTGGAGTATTGCGAGTGGTACTTGGCACGATGTGGATGTGGATTGGACGAAGGGGTTTCGTAGAATACCCTCCGCGTTCACCAGACCTCACACCACTAGACTTTTTTTATGGGGATACTTAAAGACAAAGTCTACGCTATAAAACCTGCAACAGTCGCTGAATTGAGAGCAGCCATTGAACGAGAATGCACACAAATACCAAACGAAATGTTTCGTGATGTTGCGATTCCATTGCTTCGCGTTATCAGCAGTGCCTGGACCAGAAACGGACGTCAATTTGAAAAAGGCGTTGACAAAACAATTAAATAATGTCTGTAGATTCTATTACATTTTGAAAATGAAATGTATTTTGATAAACACTGCTTTATAATTATTTAAAGTGTGTATACATTTTTTTGGGACGCCCTGTATATAATATATAATATATATATATATATATATATATATATATACGTGAAAAAAAACATACACATGTGAAGTGAAGGTAAAAAATCAAACAGCACAGTCGAAGTTATTATATTACAAGTAAAAGAACTGAACCTAACTATTACGAACATCTACAGACCACCAAACACCACAAAAAGTGAATTCCAATTTGCTACAAATGAAATAGAAAACATATTAAAATTATTTGATACTCCAGCAACAAATATTCTAATTTTCGGAGATTTTAATTTCCCATTCATAACATGGAAGAAAAATGATGAAGTTATATATGTCGAGAAGTTTCGTGGCAACATTACAAAAGATGATAGAACCCAGGCAACAATGCTATTAGATATTATGGAACATTACGCCCTTACTCAGGAAACCTGTGAAGCCAAGAAAAGAGAACGTTTTGGATTTACTCTTGACAAATAACAACGAGATAATAATAAATAAGAAAGTAACGCGCACAAAGTTCTCCGACCATAACTTCATCGATATACAATTGAAGTTAGCACCCAGAGGTCCGAAAACGCATCCTAGAGAGTCAGAAGGCATATTTGAAGGCTTAAACATAAATTCAAATAAAGTAAATTGGGAAAACGTAAATAAAGATTTAAAGGAAGTAAATTGGGAAAACGTAAACAAAGATTTAATGGAAGTAAATTGGGAAAACGTAAATAAAAATTTAAAGGAAGTAAATTGGGAAAACGTAAATAAAGATTTAAAGGAAGTAAATTGGGAATTGCTACTTCACAAGAAGACTCCACAAGAAATACTATGTATAATAGAGACTGAAACCAAACCTATAATACGGAAACATATTCCAGAGGGACAGAAAGGAAAACGTAGCAAGCTGGAGAGGAAAATCAGGACACTTCAGGCAACGAAGACAAACCGTAAAACATCTCCACAGATGCAGAACTGGTGCAAAGAGACTCAAACTAGAGAGGAAACTGGCGAATAGAAATGGATCTAACGCAAACAGTCATACATAAGACAAACGAGGAGGAAAACAAGGTAACAGAAAACATAAAATAACCCAAATATTTCTAACGTTTGCGAAAAGGAAAATGCAGTGTAAGGAGAGTATTGGCCCGTTGATAGACGGGGAGGCCAAATGCACAAATGACCCGAAATAAATAAGCGAACTGCTTAGGGAACAATTTAACTGTGTTTAGCACCCTTAAGTCCGAGATGGAAGTGGAAAACCCAGACGAATTTTTCGACATAGATACAATCAGCCAGGAACAAGTTCCGGCACAAACCTATTAATGGACTTCGGGTTCACGGAAGGAGATGTAATCAAGGCTTTATCACAGATGCGAGACAATTCAGCGCCAGGGCCAGATACATGGAGTGCTACGTTTCTGAAGAATGTAAAGAGAGTATTGCCAAACCGCTATAACTTACTATGGAGGAAATCACTTGACACAGGACAAATTCCACTCCCCTTAAAGAAACGCGAACATGCCCCCCCCCAGTGACTCTCACTCAACCTTACAAAATGCGTTGAATGTATAATTAGAGGCAAACTACCATAACCATGGAATCATAGCACACAAACTAAGAATACCAGGAATTACTGGAAAGCTAGGAAGATGGATATTTAATTTCTTGACGCAAAGAACACAAAGAGTAGTGGTAAACGGAGTTAAATCGGAAGTCTCGGAAGTCGTGAGCTCTGTCCCACAAGGGACAGTATTAGCTCCCTTGCTGTTCATAATAATGATTGCAGATATGATGTAGATATTAAGGACAGTATTGTATCGTGTTTCGCAGATGACACAAATATATGTAAAGAAATTGTGAACGAAGGTGACATAAGAAAATTACAAACGACATTGAAACATTATTCCAGTGGGCAGAAGACAACAATATGAAGTTCAACGAAAAAATTCCAACTGCTAAGATATGGTAATAACAAGGAGCTGCAGAATTAAAGGTACAAAACTCTGCAAGCCAAACAGAAAACACTAATCTATAAGTCAGGGATCTTGGAGTAATAATGTTGTCGGATACAGAATTCAGAGAGCACTACAACATCAAAACCGCAACGGCTAGAAAAAATAATGGGAATCATCTGGAGGAACTTCTGCAGCAGAAAAGAAACATCATGCTCAAATCATGGAAGAGTCTAGTCCTACCAATAATTGAGTATTGCTCAGTACTCACAAGCCCATGCAGAAAACGAGACATTGCGAACATTGAAGCTATACAAAGGACTTTTACGTCTAAGATAGAAGAAACGGAAGGTGAAGACTACTGGTCTCGACTACAATCCCTGAAATTCTACTCTCTCGAAAGAAGGCGAGAGTGGTACACAATAATATACAGGGTGGGCCGTAAGTTTCCATACATAGGAAAAATTAAACGTTTGTTTTTATGTTTCAGATACCCTAAGAATATGCGTGTAAGATCTTGTTTACTGATGAAGCAAATGTTTACGTCAATGGAGAGGTTATCGGCAAAACATACGTTATTGGAGTAATGCTAACCCTAAACTGGCTGAGTCCGACGAAGATGCAAGGTGCGGTAAAGTGATGGTGTGGGCCGGGATATGGGGTGACAGAATTATTGGACCAATTTTTGTCAGTGGAAATCTTAATGCCGAAAGGTATCTTAACATGTTGCAAGAAGAGATTTCCCATCCCTGCTAAACGAGGAAGGTAACTTCCCAGTTTACTTCCAGCAAGATGGAGCTCCCACCTCATTAGGTCTTCACGTGCGTCGGTATTTGGATCAGCAGTAGTTTCCGGATGCTTGGATTGGTCGGCGTGGTCCTGTGGAGTGGCCTCCCAGATCCCCAGATCTCACCCCCCTTGATTTCTATCTTTGGGGGCACTTGAAGGCCATGGTGTATCAGGAAAAGATACGAGACATAAATCATCTAAAGGAACGTATCACCAACGCCATTACAAGCATAACGTCAACTGTGCTAATGGGGGTCATCAACAGTGGGGAACACGTATTGAAATGTGTTTTCAAAACAATGGCAACCATGTAGAGCATATTATATAAATAAAAAGGTTGTCCATAAAAAAATGTTTATTTTTCCTATGTATGGAAAACTTACGGCCCACCTGTACATATGGAAAATACTTGAGGGCTTTGTCCCTGACCTTAGAAATGAAATAGAAACAAACTGGAATGAGAGAAGAGGCAGATTTTGTACAGTCCCAGCTGCTGTGGGACAGGGGGGCCATGAAAACGAGGACGGAAAATTCCCTCAGAATACGAGGCCCAAAGCTTTTCGATGCCCT
>JAJOZX010005944.1:0-267500 GCA_023014485.1 Bathynomus jamesi
TTCTGGTGTACAATGGAAGAGATACTTCCCCTCAGGCATTCCCAGGTAACACTATAGTGCTCTTCTGTTGTAATATCAGGATGGAAGCGGCCAGTTTCTTCATTGTACCTCATGATCTTTGTCTTCTTATCTTGTTTTCCATCAAAGAAAATTCCCTTGATCTTCTCTCCCTCTATCATTTTCTCCAGAGCCTCACCCAGGCACCTATTACAGACTCCTTGCCCCTCCACATCTTCATCCTATCAACAGATAGATGGCCAGCTTTGATGAGATCTTGCAAGAAACCAGTTGCCATGGCTGCTGCGGAGTGTTTGCCACCTTGAACCTGACTGCAGCCGCAGCAGTGCTTGAGATAGCCATGTAGTTCCTCCTGGCAGAGGTGGACTTTGCCAATGTTGACACTGGAGCTTGTGCCTGGTGCAGTACTGGAAAAATCTGTGTCAGCAGTAGGAGCTGCTCTGCTTGGAGACTTGCAAGGAAGTCACCTCATCTTCATCATCACCACGATCATCAGCTCTAAGCAGTAGCTCCTTTTCTTCTTCCTCTTTTCCGTTTCTCTTCTCAGCTGCCTTCTGTTCTTCCTCCTTCCTCTTAGCAGCCTTCACATCAACAGATGCCGTCCGGAAGCCAGAAACTTTTGAGGTTTTGATCCTCTGGTAATGGAGCCACTCTAGCTCTAGCTTTGGAATTCTGAGGCAGAGGACAGTCACAGTTTACATGAACTCTAGCAGCACAGCCAGATGCTTCAGTTCCACAGTGTGATATGTCATGCAGGTTGTGTCAAACAATGTATCAAGTTCAGATATTCTCTTCTCTCTCTTTGCAGTCTTCACTAGGTCAATCATTTCATTCCACCTGACAAGAATCTTCCTGGCAATGGATCTCTCTTGAATGATCACAGGAGGAGTGAACTTGGCATTGCTTTTGCGCCACTGTGCTAGTACCAGTGATGCTAAGTCCTTAGCCATATCTTGCAGAGAGTACTGCTCTCTTCATATCATCCAGAAGCAGCTTCTCTTCCTGGAGGAGGATTCCTCTGAAACACAGCTCTCCAGGTTGGAACTTCTGTGGGAAATAACTGCTTGCCTGGACCCACCAGATCACTCGGCTTTGAACCAGAACTTTTTCTGGTCTTTCGTCCTTGCTTAGCCATGGTGGCTACTAGTGATGTAGCGGATGTCATTTTTTTCACATCCGCGGATGCGGATGAGGATGTTTGATTTCAACATCCGCGGATGCGGATGTCTACATTTTCGTTATTTTTTAGGATATATTCGAGATTTGTTGTGTTTAACGTATATAATAAGTTATTATATAGAGAGAGCTGTAGCTATAATGTAATATAATTGATTAATTGTACAATAATTGCTGTACTTTTCTCTGAACATATAAAATAATATCAAGCATCTAACTAATATAGAAATCAATTAGTGAATTCGTCTGCAAATAAACTCGTTATATTTTGTTGATTTTCAGCCACAATTAGAAACCATAATTGTGTTACCAGGATGCGGGACGTGAACCCAACTCAAATGCACCCCACCGACCTCTTTCCCCAACCTCCACCCTTATAGAAAGAGATCTTTAATTAGCTTGATAACTATTTATATTAAGTTTAAAGTTTTATTAGGCATATTTATAAATGAGTAGTTAAAATAAAGTAAACCAAGATGTTCATCGTTTAATGTTCAAACTTAATTATAGGAAGGTTATGCTTAAGGAACATTAATTTTTCTGCCTTTTCTGCTGCCAGTCTCTCTCTCTTTTCATCATATATTAATCCAGCACTGCTAAATAATCTCTCGCTTGGTACGTTTGTTGGAGGACAGGCTAAATGTTTCCTTGCAAGTTTACTCAAGTATGGATAGATATTCTGCGTATTTTTCCACCAACTAATAGGATTGTCACATGCAGCCAGGCGTTTTTCTTGGTGATAGCTCTCGATCATTTTTACTACATCTTTTGACATCGCGTAGGTCTCGTCATTGCTGCTTGACTCAAGAAACTGAGACACAGATTCTGTGATAGATTTGCTTGTTGAAGGTGTTGGTTCTGTCACTGAAACTTTTATTCTTTTGGTGGGTGGCGAAGCGACAGATTCAAGAGATTGAAGCTCTTCAACTGCTTTGCCAAGTGATGATTTAACTCTTCTAATGTACTAGGTGAAAATAACTTAGCTTTGTAACGTGGATCTAAGTAGGTTGCAAGAGAAACTTCATACAAGAACAGCCTCTCGTCTTGTCGCTTGCATCACTTTTGGCACAATGAACTAGTTCTATTAATATAGTAGAATTTGATAATTTCCGCTTATTAATGACGTTTTATCTCAACGGTCCACATCCGCACGACATCCGCAGTCCAAAGTGCGGATGCGAGAAAATGTGCGGATGTGACCTACATCACTAGTGGCTACACAATCTTCACCAAGTTTTGTATCCGAAACATAGAAAATTATCACAGTGAAACTCTAGTAGCCTATAACAGCTGTTACAATGGTTTTGTTTGGTAAGAAACCGGTCTGTTACATTTGTACTAAAGTATGTCCTCCACAGCTGTTCTGTACATAACCAGAAAACGAAAAAGTGGAAATTTGAACGCTTAAACGTGATTTTTAGCAAAAGTTCCAAGAAAACAAACCCCTCCTAAAATTTGATTTTACATAGGAATACATACTGCCAATCTTGAAATTCGCGCTTCAATGAGCATGATACATCCTATTGGACATATCGTCAACTTTTCTTTGAGTGAAATTAAACAAATTTGGGTTAAGTTAGGTTAGGTCATATTAGGTTTGGTAAAATTGTTAGTAGAGTTGTCAATTAAATGCATAGGGTCAATCAAATACTCAACCACACCTCTCCACTTATATGCAACACTTTAAATACAAGGATGAGCCCATGTGTGATGTAAGGAACTAACCCACAATTTAGTACTTCAACTATAAAATAAAACGCAGCCTTTTACCAGAGACTTAAGTTTTACAAAACAAAGGATATTTTATATATATATATATATATATATATATATATATATATATACAGGGTGTTTGAAAACTTTCTGTACAAATTGTAATGGGGGATAGGCAACACCAAGACAAACCCTTTTCGTCTATAAGTGTATGTCCGCTGACGTCACCATTCGGCGCGAGAGGGCGCTGCTGCAATTGGCTAAAAGGTGAAGTGGGCTAGACTCGCGCTTGCCGCGGGAATTCTTAAATCGGACGTAGTACGCGTAACATGGAGCGCTTCACGACTGCTGACATGCATATGGTGTATGGGGCTGCCAATGGAAACGGAAGAGCTGCTGAGAGGTTGTACCGACAGCGCTTCCCAAACAGACGTGTGCCAAACCACCAAACGTTTGCGCATTTGCATCGGCGACTGCGAGAAACTGGAACATTCCATGCAAACATGCATGACACTGGTCGGGAGAGAAACGTGCGCACTCCTGACATGGAAGAAGAAATCCTACGGCGATTTGAGGACAATCCAAGCGCAAGCACGCGAGGTGTTGCACGTATCCTCGGTGTGAACCACGACCTGGTCTGGAGTGTGTTGCACGAGCAGCAGTTACATCCGTTTCATCGTCAGAGATTCCAGGCATTACAACCTCGGGATTACCCTCTTCGTGTGGAATTCGCACGCTGGTTTCTGCAGCAGACAGCGGTGCAGCCTAATTTTCCGGCTTATGTGCTGTTCTCAGATGAGGCCTGTTTCACACGTGAGGGTGTGTTTAACATGCACAATTCTCACGTGTGGGCGCACGCAAATCCACATGCTACACGGGTGCATGCTCATCAAGAACGGTTCGCCGTCAATGTTTGGGCGGGTATCGTCCATGGCAAGTTGCTGCTCGTGCAACACTCCAGACCAGGTCGTGGTTCACACCGAGGATACGTGCAACACCTCGCGTGCTTGCGCTTGGATTGTCCTCAAATCGCCGTAGGATTTCTTCTTCCATGTCAGGAGTGCGCAACGTTTCTCTCCCGACCAGTGTCATGCATGTTTGCATGGAATGTTCCAGTTTCTCGCAGTCGCCGATGCAAATGCGCAAACGTTTGGTGGTTTGGCAGACGTCTGTTTGGGAAGCGCTGTCGGTACAACGTCACAGCAGCTCTTCCGTTTCCATTGGCAGCCCCATACACCATATGCATGTCAGCCATCTCAGCAGTCGTGAAGCGCTCCATGTTACGCGTACTACGTCCGATTTAAGAATGCCCGCGGCAAGCGCGAGTCTAGCCCACTTCACCTTTTAGCCAATTGCAGCGGCGCCCTCTCGCGCCGAATGGTGACGTCAGCGGACATAGACTTATAAACGAAAAGGGTTTGTCTTGGTGTTGCCTATCCCCCATTACAATTTGTACAGAAAGTTTTCAAACACCCTGTATACTGTATATTGTTGAATAAAACTCTGTATACCGTATTAAGTCTCAGGTTCGAACAATCTACCTCTAAAAACTGTGCAGAAAGGTGTGCTATGAAACATAGGCCTATATGGTGTTACAGCAACTGAGGTAGGTCCTATTCCTATATAGGTTCTAGGCTTAGTGTTTGAAACTAACATTTTATTTAAAACAGCATCCCCTCAAGTATCCTCCTGCATCTTTCTATCACTTCGAAAAATTTCACCAAATGACAACGATTCAAAAACATTCCAATTTGCACACAACATTAATTCATTAAATGTTATAATACTAACCAAAGGTCACAAAATTCTGCAAAATCTTAAGGCTAAAATACTTTATCTAATAATGGGGTTTATTCCTCCATGCAGAATAAATTCTGACTGCAGAGTAGGGGTGATACGTGAATTGTATCAGGAAATTTATGAAAAATTTTAATCCCATACAATTTCCTACAAAACAAACTTTTACATCAATGTACAAATTATTTGCTGAATTAAAACAAAATGCTTTTCTTTTTTATGCAGCAAGGAGGGGGCAAGAGCGAATGCCCACAAAAACGTCCGACCACCAAAGAGGAAGCCGAGACCCCAAATCAAAGTCGGGGGTTTTTGAGATGCCAAGACACTCTGCGTTTAAAAGATTGGGAGGTCAGAGACATGGAGAAACATGGACTGAGGAAGGCTGTCCCAAATTTGACCGGTTGAGTAAATGAAAAATTGAAAATACCAATTAGTCCTTGCGTTAGAGAGTTGGACAGAAAAGGAATGAGAATGTGTCGAAAGTCTGGTACTGCGTGCTCTTCTTAAAAGAGGAGGCATGCAGTTAGAGAGTTCAGAAGAGCAGTGTCCGTTATAATGGCGACAGTAAAGAGAGCGAGGCAATATTGCGGCGAAGAGAGAGGGATTGAAGACAGTCAGAAAGAATCGGGGAATTGATTAGACGAAAAGACTGATTCCACCCGGTCAAGTAGAGCTGTGTGGGTTGAGCCAACCCACACATGAGAAGCATACTCTACGCAGGGGGGCGAACAAAACCCCTGTACAGACAGCAACTGAGTTGGGATAAAGAAACTGCGTAGCCGGTACAGCACACCTAACCCCTTAGGTGTTTTGGAAAGAGTATGTGTGATCTTTCCAGGAAAGATGACGATTACGAGAAAAAGAAACGCCAAGAATGTTAAAAGAGAGGAAGGATTGAGCTGTTTGTTGTTGAAGGTAAGGGGATAGTAGTGTGGAAGATTGTGAAGAGTCACGCTGAGAGCGGATAGGACAGGAAGTGCGATTTAACAGATTATTGATAAATAATAGGAAGAGAATGAGTGACAGGACAGAGCCCTGAACACCACCACTGTTAATAGCTTTAGGAGAACAGTTGTCATCTACAACCGCAGCTATAGATCGGCCAGAAAGGAAATCAGGGACGAATGCACAGATGGAAAGAAACCGAAGGAGGGTAGCTTAGAAATTAAAGATTTGTGCCAGACTATCAAAACCTTTTGCCATGTCAAGCGCAAGAGTAAAGGTTTCGCCGAAATCCCGAAAAGAGGATGACCAAGAGTCAGAGATATATGCAAGATCGCCCGTAGAACGTCCCTTGCGGAACCCATACTGACGATCTGAGAGACTGAGAGAGATGTTTAAGAATCTTCGTATTAAAGGCAGGGATGGGGTCAAATACGTATTTGTATTTACAAATACACAAAAATGGATATTTGCATTTGAGAATTTAAAAAGCTGCATATTTGTATTTGAGCCTTTTATTTGCCGTATTTGCTTCAAATACACTAATGTAATATAACTGTGCATATAACTACAAATTGATATGAACAGTAAAAATCAAACATTGAGAAATATGAATTTATTTTCTTTAATTACCGTATGCAAAAGTGCAGAAATATCAAGTGTGAAATAATTTTCTCTAATAAAATAATAAACAAGAGGAATTTGTTACTTTCTTGCCTTGGTGTGAAAATGAAGTCTACTTTGATAAGAGCCAATGTATTGCAATGTTAAGTTTATACAATAAGTACTATACCAGTATTGTCTTACTTGAGGGGTAGCCGAAGTCAAGTAAATATTATCCGTTTATATTTAGGATGAAATTGGTACGAAATTTGCAAATACAGTAAAAATTGTATTTGCATTTTATTTGTATTTGAAGCTTCATATTTGTATTTATATTTGTATTTGGGGATTTATAAATTCGAATATTTGTATCTGTATTTGAATTTGGCTGTAAAAAAAATAGTGTATTTGTATTTGGGCCATTAAGGGTAGATTCAATAACTTTAGAAAAGCAAGAAATCAAAGCAATTGGATGATAGTTGGAGGGTTGAGAGCGGTCACCCTCCTTTGGAACAGACTGAATGAAAGCAAACTTCCATCAGGAAGGAAAAGTACCACATGAAAGGCAAAAACGAAAGAGTTTGTCAAGGCAGGGTATCAGCACAGAAGCGCAGTTCTTGAGAAGAGGAGGAGGGACACCATCAGAACTGTACGCTTTCCTAGAGTTGAGCCCAGAGGGAAGAAAAAACCATCTTTGGAAAGAGATTCTAATTTCAGACAGGAGGAGGAGATGGAGGAACATTACCGAATTCGTCCAGGGTTGACTTGGAGGTAAAAGTTTGACCAGAGTTCAGCTTTGCCAGGAGAAGAGACGGCAACCGAGTCATCGCAATGGGAAAGAGGAAATAAAGTTGTTCAATATGTTCTTGGCTAGATGCCACGAAGAGCGAGAAGAATTGGAAAAGTTTTCACATTGTCGGGTGAACAGATTTTGCACGATTCCGGACGAAATATAGGCTAAGTGAGAGCGAAAAGTTGGATGACGACAGTACCTTCTGAAAGCCACCTCTGTTTTGCGGATAGCATTAGAACGAAGTTAAACTAAGGTTTTTTTTTTCATTATTAGTAGGAATAGAATATAGAATGTACCCCTCCATGCCCGAATCACCTCTGATGCGCTCAGCACACTTGGAAGGGCCCCGGCCACAAAAGCAGTAATTATTCCATGGGAAATCAGAGTAGTACTGCCTAAGGGCCTCCCAAACAGTAGTGCCAAAGGCGTTTCCTCTTGGGAGGATCCAAAGGCCGAATTGGAGCGATATGACAGGAAACAGATAAGATTGTGGTCGGAGGAGCCCAAATAAAGGTGATGTTTTGAGATTATATACAAGTGTCCCAAAAGTCCTGCCCCCATAATGTACAACATATTAGCCTTTGGGGCAGGATTTCTGTGACACCCTGTATATATATAATTATATATGAAAACGCTATTGTAAACAATGAATTTCTGTATACAAACCTTTGAAGGCGAAGAGAATGAAGAATATAAAAAAGAGCAGGCCTATACCGTACTATATAGCAAAAACTAGAAACAGTAGAGATATGGTGCTATACGGCCTACCGTACTCGTACATACAAGCTATAGACCAAATCACCTCCAAGTAATTGCCCACATTAAGTTAATAAAAATAATAACCAGTTTCATCTTCTGAAGGATCTTCTCAATTATTTGCAACTGAAGGTACGTTCAACGTTAAATTAGGTCTGTAGGTAACACCTGTCTGGCAGTAGAAAGAATTCCAGGAAAAAGGTGCGTGTTCATCTTGTTAATAATTATACAGCGTTGGTTTAGGACTATTCGTTTTTAAATGCAATTAAAATAAGAATAGTTTAAATATACATCAAACAGCCCTGTTTGTACAGCACACTGTAGGCCTTGTCTCTAAAGGGAACCTACTCTATCCTTATTTAGAGTACATAATTAAGAACATAAAATTTCCGTTGATGTGAAAATATATTTATGGATAAGTTACTGTCTTGACTCTGGTGCTAGACGTGCTGGTAAATATAGGGCCTAGTGCCAACCAGAAGTGTTTCAGGCTGTGAAGGTTAACAAATTGGCTCTCCGGTTATTGATACTTGAGCCAAACAATTTGGAGGAAGTGAGAAGGCAGAAAGTGTTGTTGAAGTTTTTCGCTTAACAAAAATTTAATTATAATTTTAACCTCAAAAAGAGGTCTTCAAAGTTGTCATAACTTCTACATAGCCTACATGAAACATTTGTAGGCCTAAGGCCCTAAATTCATGTATGGATGGAATTGGTACGTTAGGACAACTCTTAACCACATATTAAAAAGAGAGAGTTTGATATTTTCTCTCTCGAGAACTGTATTCTTTGAAATCCGACTCGGCTGTTGGATAAGCTAGAACCTTAATTACTAATTTATGAAATAGGCCAAATAAAATGTTTGATTAAAAGTTCGTTGATTGCTGAATGACGTACGGTATGAAAAGGAAACGGAAGAAGTCCCTAATTATAATGTCTAAGTAATAAAGGGGCTATTTCTTTGAAAAACTTGCATATATATATATATATATATATATATATACATAATATATTCCAAAATTAACCCCCAGCAGGATTTGAACCGAGAACCTCTTGAGAAGAAGCCGCGGGCCCTACCACTGCCTACAAGGTAAAGCTTCTAATACTTAGTGCATATTTTATAAGGTTAAATTGCATTATGCAAAATCGTGCGTGATTATGCATGTTATTCGAGCTATGGGGACCCAGTGTTTTTACCGAGATTTGAAATAAATGAGCTGCCATTGGTTTGAGTGCAGGAGTAGCACATCAAACACCTATGGTCGAGAAAGCGTTTGTGTGTTGAGTGTTCAAATATGTATCAGGTTGTGTTAGCTTTTACTTTGTCGTAGCGTCCACGGCTTCTTCTTAAGAGGTCCTGGGTTCGAATCCTGTTGGGGTTAATTTTGCATTATTTAAAATCGTACGTGGTCCTGTATGATTTTATATATATAAGTACCCGAAATAATTAGGTTACAAACAGAACGTGCCTTCACCCGAAAAGTTTGCAGGACGTGAAAGATGCCTCGTGTAATTTGTGCTCTTCAAATTTCGCCATTTGCTCATGGTCGCGGGATTAGGCATAGAGATTGTGATCATATCTTGGTCTTGCAAACGCGATTAGTCACAACGCCATCTCAGATTTTCATCCAGTAGATAAACGAGAAGTGAACCATCGACCAAGTAGGCCATCAGTGGTTACACAATAAACTTGCTGTTAACGTCAAATGTAGTCCTATTCGCGCACAATGTCTGTAGACATTGCAGATAATGCCAGTTTGCCACGAGGAACAGTTCTTCAACTTGTTTATAGAAACGTCGGTATAACGGATGTGTGTGTCTGAGAGAGAACCTCGCTCACAACTGTCAGTACTCAATATAAAGCGAAGCTTAAACGTGCTCCAGGGAAATGATATAGATCTTTGGCAGAAACTGTCATAACTATCACCGTGTACTAGCTTTCCTGAATCTACGTGAATAGTTATAATTTACAGTTATCTTGGGTTCACTTTTCAATGCGTCCCGTATACGCTTGTTACAGGACGCTGTTCGAACATACAAAATACGGGACACCTGGCAACCGTACCTAGTGTTCATCGAGGGACGTCTTAACCCTCATAACAGATTTCGGTTCATCATACTCGTCTATTCGTCCGACAGGGCTTTTGCAGAGGAAGGTTGCAATAGGATTGTTACATCTAAATCAGAATGTAGTTGCGGGCTGTTCCATAAGGCGCAAGAAGCCGTTGCATGAACTTTGTTAAACACGTTTTGTAAGCATCTTTATTGTTAGCTGCAAAAATTAATGCCTCCTCCAGATTTGTGGCAACTCTAAAGTTAGCCTTAATAGGATTTTGAAAAAAGAAAAAAAATGCCAGTATGTGAACATGCCCCTTGTCCTATTTTTTTGACGAGATCCGTGGGCAAACTGCTGGAATGTTTATATATAAAACTTTAACCGTCTCTGTAGTTGGTAATGATGCTGCGAACCACTCGTTCCCTGAATGGGTGCAGGTGGGGAGCAGTTGTAAACCATTGCTTTCTATCTACGGCTTAATCTCTGAACATTAATTACGTCCAAAAATTTGATTAATATATATATAAGAATCTAATGGTTGTGAAATTGAAAATACACATTTATAAAATATTGCACAGTAACTATTCATTAATATTTCTGTATCAATACCAAACACGTTGTATTTGACTGAAGATGGACTTGCCGCAGAAACCATATCGGTACGTTATGGCCTATTAAATGAACTGAGCCTACAGACCAATAATCCAGAATTTTCATTCAATAATAACCTAAGGCCTAAAATTCTGAATTGTGTTTTCATCCAAACAGATAAGCCATTAGTAGTGGTATTCAAAATAGCAAAACTCCAAAATCAGACTCAGTTCGGAGACAGTTCCTAATAGCTTAGCACTCTGTTAAGTTAGGTTAGGAATTAGGACCGTCTCGGAACTGAGTCTGAATTCTGGGATTTTACCTTCAAAATCATAATTATAAATAACTATACAATGTTGTGACTAATTATTTGTAAAATCAGCAATCTGTCTGCAAAGGTTTTTAGCAGACAGATATGCTACGCAATAAGATAAGAATGTTATCCATTTTAAAAACTGCTGGTAAATTTTTAAGTAATGGTAATCTTTGGTTACCAGTATACTACAGGGTGGGCCGTAAGTTTCCATACATAGGAAAATTTAAATTATGGTCTTCACGTGCGTCGGTATTTGGATCAGCAGTTTCCGGATGCTTGGATTGGTCGGCGTGGTCCTGTGGAGTGGCCTCCCAGATCCCCAGATCTCACCCCCCTTGATTTCTATCTTTGGGGGCACTTGAAGGCCATGGTGTATCAGGAAAGATACGAGACATAAATCATCTAAAGGAACGTATCACCAACGCCATTACAAGCATAACGTCAACTGTGCTAATGCGTGTTCATCAACAGTGGGGAACACGTATTGAAATGTGTTTTCAAAACAATGGCAACCATGTAGAGCATATTATATAAATAAAATGGTTGTCCATAAAAAAATGTTTATTTTTCCTATGTATGGAAACTTACGGCCCACCCTGTATATCTATCCGACGGGAATATTTCTTTTGAATTTCTCAAGTATGACATCAGATTTCAAAATAAGTAGTTAGAATAAGCACTAACTATTCATACAAGTGACAGCAACAAATAAGCTTCTTAGGCCACAGTATAAAAATGCGTAGGGCGCAATGGTTAAGCTATATTCAGTGACGATATACGGTGTAACACTATTTCTGAAAGTTATATCGAAGAGTCTGCACTATACAGTACCAACACCGGGATATGCTGGGTGGCAAGGTAACGTGCTCCCCAGTGTATTTTGACTTTGGTAATCAATGGTAACTTTCTACGAAGTTTGTATGTAAATTTACGTAAAAGAATTTCCTTCAATTTACCGACAGAACGGCAGTTAGTCTTCAGAAGCCTACGTTTAACGTGCCTAGGCCTAATTCAACACCAATAAAATTTTACCACGTAAGCCTACAACGAAATAATTTTCTGCCAATAAAATTATATCACCAAACGTACAATAACGTATTATAAAACAAATGGCAAAGCTAAAAAAAATGTCTTGCACTAAAAATGGTAGTTAAGCCTACCTTACAGGCCTAGTTAGGCTACACCAAGGGTTTTCAACTGGGTGCACAGTAAGCTGATAAATACACACTTTTCTTTTGTAAATGCATTTTTAGAATATTTCAACAATGCAAGTTAATAGTGATTATATATAAACGGAGGTTGACAAAAGTAAATTGATACCTTTGGTTTTGGCTACAGTTCCATATTGCCCCGACATTTTTTATTAAAAAATAGTTTCGTATATATATTTTATTAAAAATTGGAGCTTTTTGTTTAATTGGGTGCTTTATTAAATTTTTTTAGGATGAATTTCAGAAGACTTTTGGCATAATTGAAGATAAAGAATGGCGAATTATTTGATCGAGAAAGGATCATTAAGAAATACACCATCATGTAGAGCAGTGAATTTAGTGCTTGCATAATACCGAAAATTTTCAATACCGGTATTTGGAGGCAATTATGCTAATCCCGGTATTGATACCGGTATTATGAAAAAAATAATTTATTTTGATTTATTATGGTGCCAACCCTACCAACCCTCCCACAAGTCTGAGGGACTTGCAGTACTCACCATATTTACTAAATTAATGACCCAACTCCAAATAGATGGCATTCTATTCGAAAAAGTTTATACAGTAAATTACTAAATTGTAAAAAAATATTATTTGAATTTTTTTTTAGCATATTATTATTATACAACTACTGGGTAGATAGAAATTATTAGTATCTAAATACTTATTTCTTAGTTTGATTTGAAAGTATGCTTTGAGGAAACAAAGAGCATCTAGGGATTGTTCAGATAGACTTGATCTCAGTTTCGTCAGAAATAGGCCTGCAGCAGAAAAGGCTCTTTCTGATTCTGCACTTGTAGGTTTAATTGAAAGCAGTGCCTTGTACAGCTTCTCTAAATTCTCACTTCTCTGTAAAGTAACTTCCAAGCTTTTAAATTCATTAGTAACATCAAAATCAATGGAATTTTTTAGATGGCACTTTCATAGTTTGTCCATTTCTTGCATGTATTCACTCAGTAATGAATCTGCTTCCACTTCAGTCTTATCGGAGGACTAAATTGCCTAAATTTTACAATAGCAATTTTTGTCAATACCGAAAACCTATAATATCGGTATTATTTGTACTTCTTCAATACCGGTATTAATACCGGTATTTCAATACCGGTTTTAACCCCTAGGCCAGTGATTCCCAAACCCATGGTCGCGACCCAAGTGATGGTCGCGGGACGGAAATTCTCAACGACTGATTCAATCAAACTATATAAATATAAACACAACGTATCAAAATGATTGGTCATTAACACCATGTACCAGCGTTTAGGGTCGCAGGGCCAATATTGTATTCAGAGTCGCCACGATAAAAGTTTGGGAACCACTGATGTAGAGTATGTGGAGAGGAAATGACAATTAGATATAGAGAAGATCGTTAGGTGGCTCAAATCCTCACGATGTGAGCGCTACTCTTTCAAAGAACTCTTGGGTTTTATAATTGTAATATCTCCATGGATCGTATTCTGATAATTATGTACATGTTCGCATTATTCGTGAAACATCTACTGATGTTACAACATCTATTTATAATCCTAATGTTCAATAAAAACATATTTGAGTTTTATTTTGAATTTTTAATAGACTATCAAAATAATTTAGAATTCTAATGTTCAATAAAATCATATTTGCGTGGGGGCAATACGGAAGTGGCCCCTGGTTTTTTTCCATAGTTTTTATTAATAATAAAAGTCAGAAATAAGAACATCTGTTGAACTAATATATTTAGAATGTTGTTGCTTTTCCCTTTGCATAATATAAAGCCGACATGTTCTGGCATTCCACTGATAAGCTTTGCCATTTGTTCTTGAGGATTGAGCGTGTACTTTTGTCATCCCTATATATATATATATATATTAGTCTGAAGGTACATGTAAACACCTTGATTTCTCAAAAGAGTACGCGGTGGAGACAAGGTTAAAAACTCCTGGCCTACAGTGTTGTGGCTATTCTAAGTCCAGCTAAGAAGTTTACTATATGTGCCAGATATAATAATTTTAATTATTTACCCCATACCAACGACAATACACACACATATATATATAATATATATATACTAGAATGTCCACTGCGCCTTGCGCAGCAAAACCGCCTGAAACATAACCTACTGGGTGACTGGGAAAGGCGAGCGTTTCTAAACCCTTTCCTGGTTCTCTATTAATGTGTATATGAAATCTGATCCTAATTACCTTAGCCTTTTAGGTGGCCCCCTCCCAGTCCCACCCTATAGGGGGGTCTGGGAGGGTGGGCGTGTTACTAAGCCCTTCTCTGGTTCTCCCTTAATGTATATACTAATTTGATGCAAATAGACCTCATCCCCCCCCCCCACATATAGAATCCAGACGCAGTTCGGATACAAAGCCAATATTACATTACAACGTAATGTAATTATTATTATGTCTCCGATCTGTGTCTGGATTCTGGAAATTACCACACACACATACTGTATATATATATATATATATATATATATATATATATAACATTCATCTCCAAACATTACACTTCGGAATACGCTTTTCAAGACAAGTTCAGTATTTTAAAAATTAAATGCTAAGCTCCGATACATGCTGGCCTAAACAGAAATTTACGATCGGGCCTACATAGACGCCATTTCAATAAGTTTGGTTAACGGTCCAAGCAACAAACCAGAAGATTTGACACACAGGCCTCAGGCCCCATAATTTACAGATACACATACCTGAAATTATTTTTCTTGAAATTCTGGTAAGAATAAGAAACCAAACGAACTACATTAATAGGGCCTATTGGCACTTTACCTACCTTAATTTTGTAGGTAATTTTATTAAACTGAATTTATCTTTTAATTGTATCCCTTTATATTACTGTAATAAAATGAAAACTTCCACTTTACGTGGATTTTATTCAGGCTTACATACAAAATAAGCTATACATGCAAAGTTAATACGAATTTAATTCGAGACTATCGTATTCTAACTAGGACTAATAGCACATCCGATTTGTTCCAAAGAATGCGATTCTCCATAACGAAATGCATTAGAAACTTGGGTCCACAACCAAAAGTAGCCTACCTATAAAAAAGGATTTAAGCTTTAGACTACTCAGGCCTAATTTCTGGAACCCAGACCATAATTTACAGAACTAAAAGGAGGAAAATTATATAATCAGTACAAAGTTTTAATTTTTATTTGGTTCTAAATATGTTCTTATTAAGTTCTAATTACTGTACAACATATTCTTGGCTTCAAGCTGACTCGAGATTTTACTTGCGGAAAGAATTTCTCACGTCGCTACGGCAATATTTATCAACTAGTAGGTTTATTTTCATATTATTTATATTTCCGACCCATCTTTCTACACATTATTATAAAATTAAATTATTTTCTAACAAATATTTACATAAAATTAAAAGCGTTACTATATTAAATAAATGACTAAAACCGGTACAGCAACAATAAGGTCACTGTCAATCCCAGCAGTAAGACCCGCTAGTTTTCTCTCTCTCCTCGCGATATAGCTAATTTAGAAGAAAGCACACCTGATAAATACTTACCAAACTAAACACAGTAAAATATGAAATCAAATTATAATCCACATAAGTCTGAGCACCAAAATTGTAGGAAGCCTACACTAATGAAACGATAAAACATCGCTTCACAACCTCACTCTTCACAAGGTAAATTCCAACTGAGTGCTATTGGTGTCAGTGACCAGGTAAACTCAGGAGTTGAGCACTACATAGAACACCTGTATGCCATCTAGTGGGAATATTTTAAGTAATGAATTAATGTTATAATCATGGATATGGTGTTCATTAAGGCATTTGAATGTATTTCAGTTATGACCTATATAATTAATAGTTGGCCATATTCAGTGTATTGAAGCAAATTTCTCTCTCTCTCTCTCTCTCTCTCCTGTAATATATATATATATATATATATATATATATATAATATATATATATATATATGTATGTATGTATGTATGAATAAGATACAAACTTTATAAATGATAATAAGCGTCTTGAATATTTAAAATAATCTTACAAGAACTGAACTTGCAGCCGGATGAACTATTGCGGCCTACATACGATTTCTTAATTGTCTTTGTAGTTCACTTCTTAATTATTTTAATGAGAATTTAACGTGCCGTATGTGCTGTATATGTAGAATTTATTTCAGTAATTATACTCAATAAAAGTAATTATACTCAATAAAGAAATGAAATGTAATTTCTTAGAAATAGTGGAAAGAGAGAGAGAGAGAGAGAGAGAGAGAGAGAGAGAGAGAGATCAAAATGTTTTTAGAAAATATTTACGACAAAACATTATTGTTCAGACAGTGTTCAAATATAAGACCATAACAGCTTGGTAATTTGTTAAAATAGGTTAGATTAGGCTAGGCTAGGTTAGTTTGATCAGGGTTGGCTGGGTTAAGTTAAATCATGTTAGGTTACTTAGATTTGGTTAGGTTAGGTTATGGTAATTAGGACCTTATGGACTCTGTCTCTAAACATTGTCTGGATAGTAAAGTTTTACCATATTTACAGTACTTATTTTATCAATGAATGTTTTCCAACTTTGAATTTCTAGAAACTGGAAACTTCAATTTGACATAAAATAGTTATCCACAAAATATGGTTTTCTATGAAACCAAAATAAAGGCATAACTTCATTAATTTGCATATCATTTCCTAATTAATTAATTCGCAGGCCAGCGAATGAGAAATTTGTAAGAGATGTTTTCTTACTAATAACTGATTTTATATGATTCAACTATGCTGATTTCGAATAAAGTGTCCTTTTTTTTCTATCACGTAAGCATTTTCTGCAAACTGGAAGGGAAAAAACAACCTAAATATTACTTATTTCAATTTACATTAGGTACCTACAGTACTATTTCGCTTTGTTATACTAATTACAAACGCAAACAACTTTAAAAAGAAAGGAGAATATTAACGTCAATTACATATTCATCATTATTTGTCCCGAGTTTTCTTGTGAGATCTATGTCTTTGTCTCGAATGTACGCGCTGTTCTTTTTCTTCTATGTAATAATTCTGGAGTATCCCGTTATAACATCCAGCATGCCAGCAGTAATCAGCCATCATGCTGATGTTCCACCTTCTCTAATATCTCTTCTTCATGTCTTTGATGTCTTGGTGAAACTGTTCTCCTTGTTTTTCGCTGAGTGCTCCGAGATTCTCAGGGAAGTAATCCAAGTGTGAATGTAAGAAATGTAATTTTAAATTCTTATTACAACCCAACTCTTTGAACTTATTTAGCATGTTGTTCACAATGTTTTGGTAATTTGGGTCCTTGTTGTTCCCCAAAATTTTGCTGATAACATCCTTAAAAGCAATCCACGCTTCTTTTTGAAGATTGTTCATTGTTTTTCAAAGTGTTCATCCAAAGTCAGTTTTTTAATCTGGGGACCAATGAAAATTCTTTCTTTCAATTTTGCTTCCGGAAGAGTTGGGAATTTACCACACAGATACTTAAAACAATCTCCATCTTCGTCCAAGGCCTTAACAAATTGATTCATCAAGCCCAATTTTATGTGAAGCGGAGGTAAAAGGACTTCGTGTCAACCAAACTTTCACGTTGAATGTTTTTAGAACGAGGTGTCACGTTGACTCTGCGTGGCCATTCCTTTTTTATCCAGTGCTTTGTTTTTGCTCCGCTATCCCATTCACACAAAAACATGGAAACTTCGTATAACCTGGTTGTTGACCTAACAACATACAACATACAAATCGTACGTTTCCTTCAAGCAAGTGAACCGAATGAGCCAAAGGAACGGATGCATACAAGTTACCGTTGTGAAGGAGGAAGCTTTTTAGACTTCTTTTGGAGGAATCAATGAAAAGTCTCCACTCATTTGGGTCATAGACTGCAGCGCCTAGTTTAAGTATTATTCCGAAACATTGTTGCAATATACCAGTGAATTTTCTTGAGAAAAATATTGGATGAATTCTTTTTTTCAATTTCTGTACCAGTAAAATGACGTCCCAGGAGAAAGCAAATTCTTTGCACGAAGTCTGAATCCCAAAATCTCTGAAGAATCCTTCGGGAGACACAAATCTTTTACCAAATCATTAAGTTCACTTTGTGTAAACAATTGGGGTTCACCAGATGTTTCGGTTTGAAAACAATCAATATCATCGTTTCCATCGTCATCAGACACCGAATTAGATGAAGTTATATCAAGAGTATTTGGTTTAGTAGGTACAGGTATACCAGATCCATGAGTGTTAGAAAATCTAGAAGAGGAAGAACCATTGTTGTCCCAAGGCGATACGATGACTAAGCTGATTGATGCAGCATTGCTTGTATATATATTAAGTTAAGGTGTGTATATATATCCATCTCATAATTGTAAGGTTAGTGAAAAATTAAATTAATTTAGAGCTAGCATTTTTGAGCTCTTGTGGCATCATTGTTTGGTCACACTGTTGGCATCATTTTGAGACGCTGCGCGTCTTTTCTACTCGTTTGTGGAAGGTCGTACGTAAAGGTGTGGTTTGATAGAGAGCTCTCTTGCAATTCAGTTTGGTTGTTTAGATACATGATTGTTGCATCGTGCAATAGTCCAGGTTGCGTTGTTGTTGCAAGGTTCAGAAAGAAGACCACAAATAGTACCCTTTTGTTTACTTTTTAAGTTCATGTAATTTAAGATCTAAGTTAGGCCCGCATCGAGTCAGCAACCCTGAGGTTACCCTGAGGTAGGACCTAATAGGATCTCAAATCCGTAAGTTTTAATTTAGCTTAACTTGGGCTTTAGGTAGAACTTGCCCTTTAGAATTTGGCCGTTCACGGCTCAGCTGGGATTTCGAACCCGACAAATAAATAAAATAACAATGAGCAACAGGTCTTACAGCAGACTGAAAGTTTGGATAAGAAATTTACTTTTTATTTTTAGTATTGTAGCCTTGCACGTTACATGAACAAAAATAGCAGTCATTGCTGTGATTTCTAAGTTCACGCCAGACCATTGGAATCCCAAAAGGTAAAGAAGCCTTTTTACCTTTACTCCACAGTCTAAGTTGTTCAACACAAACACTACAAACTTTATGTGGAGCCCATGATTTCTCTTGATCCCCAAGTTTCATTCCGAAGTACGCATAGTATGCTTTCTTAACGAAATCTGTAATATCTCGCCTTTGTTTTTTCACAGTAAATTTTCCACAAATATGAAAATGTTTGGGCTATCTATTTACGCACCCTCTGGTTGCCATATCAACAAATAATCAAATTTCAAAAGAGAAATATAATCACCGCGCACCTTTGAATAATAAAGAACTATAACCTCGCACGCACTGGACAAACTGACTTACTCGTGGCTTGTCAATCACTTATATACTAGTGGTGCGTTTCTCGAGTGTTCTAGAAGACGCTATAACGTTACTTCTGATCTGGAAGCCATTTATCGGTAGTAGTTTTTAATCAAAATTTAATTGAGTCAATTTTAATGAAAATTACTTCCATATGTAATATGAAATATGACATTTTGTGAAAAATCTGTACGTGATGGCGAAAAATGAATATTATTCTCGGAATCAGCGTGCAAAAATTACTATATAAATGATAAAATATTTCGGACAACAAAATCATCGCAGGCCTGTGTTATTATTGTAAGGGTACATAAGCAGAGATGGGCAGTAATGACTGAGTGAGTAATGTACTTGATAAATACTTAAACATGTATTTAAATACTGTATTTATAAATACATCTTTAAGGGTATTTCAATGCGCATTTAAATACATTATTATTGATGTATTTTGTAATTATAAATACATATTTTCAAATACATTTTTAAATACATTTGCAAAAAATCATGGATTTTTTTTTTCCATTATTGGCAGTATTTTTGTCTCTCATATTTTTGGTAAATCAAGAATTTAATTATTTTTCCGATAACTGTTCCAAACTGTACTGTGTTACGTTTATTATGATTTATGTAGTCCCTTCTGTCTGTTACCTCTCTTTGGATTGCCTTTGTTGAGGATAAGAAGCCTCAAACTACATTAACAATAAAAAACACCGAAAATGGAATGTATCTGGAATGTATTTAGATTGTATTTAAATACATTTTTTAACTAATGTATTTAATATTTAATTACATCCAAGTTTACAGTAATGTATTTGGTATTTAAATACAAATTTTTTTTGGTATTTAGTATTTAAATATATTTTAAAGTATTTATGCCCATCTCTGTACGTAAGTCACCGTATTCAAACTCAGAAAAGTCTAATTCTGACTTCAGCTACAGAATAAACTGTAGGTTGTACTTAAATTGTATTTTATTATAAAGAATGGTTATGAAAAGGAATTTCATGCTGATGAACTGTCACAACAAATCTAAACAATTTTAAACTTTGATTTTGCTTAATTTCATTAATGCAAAGGGTTTATATACAAGGTGGCCCATAAGTCCCAGTCGGTTATAATTAAAGCGAAAATCCATCTAGAGGAGCTTACACTGACGTAATCGATTACAAGGAAAGAATATATTTGTCAAGATTCTTATATTTTCAACTATGAATAATCAATAAATATTTCTAAACTTATTATAAACTTTTTATTTTTACTTTTTTGTATTTTCGCTTTAATTATAACCGGTTGGAACTTATGGGCCACCCTGTATATAATTTCACAGTTAACACTCAGATTTAATAAATGATACACATCCACAGGAAGAGATCAAAAATATTTTCACGTACAGGAATATAAGAAAAACCTTGGAATCTTATGTTCAATTGTGGATAACACGGTGAACCAAAAGTAGGTGGACAGTAGGTTGAATACGGTTTGTGTTATATTATATTATAACTATGGTGTTCATTATAACTATGGTGTTTGTGTTATATTATATTAAATATTATAGCTAAATTTATTAAATTTATTTTGTATTATAGTATACAAAAAATTAAATATGTATTCTCAAAAAAACGTTATCATTTACTGTCCACCTACATTTGTTCACCCTATATATATATATATACTGTATATATATATATATATTATCACCGATGCATTCATTATTTGAGTGGAATTATGAAGAGTTAAACATCTTTACACAGAGCATCATTCCGATCATACGACCATTCAGGGTACGAGCAGCTCGCAGCAGCATTGTCAAGCAACAGGGGGGTCAATGTACCACGATGCTTCCGTACGTGTTTCATCATCAGTGAAAGCAACAATGCTCCGTGTTAGCCTATCCAAAGACATCCAAATCTGCATTCGCGCGTTCGCGCAGTTTTCGTTAGTTTGTATTGCATCGCAACACCTCCATTTATATATATATATATATATATATATATATATATATATATATATATATATATATGAAAATTATTTCACGAAAGTAACACGTGAATAATATTTATGATAAAAATAACCAGAAGGATCACCATTCTGTTTCCTTTTTCCTTCGTCGTTATTTTCATCATTATCTTATATATATTATATATATATATTATATATATATATATATATAATATATATATATGTGTGTGTGTGTGTGTGTGTGTGTGTGTAGACTCAACACAGAACTACACTGTATTTGTAAACTCAAACAGGATAGAATTTAGAGAAGGCTACGTTTCAAAGTGGAATAACCTCTCCCGCCCAATATAAACAAACACAGAATAAAATTTGGAAAAATCTTTAATGTTATTTTAGAATCAAAATATAATATCCTTTCCTAAACTGGCAGAATTCCACCTGATCTGGTAAAATGACTAAAATAAACTACAGCTTGTCACGTACGTTTTACAGAGTGAAACTACAGTGCGCTCGAAAAGTCTCTCCGCAGTTAACCAACACTTTAAAAAAAAGTGTTTGACAACAAGTGACGAGTTGCTCTGTGCCTGCAAAATGGTGGAAACCACTTTGAACACATGCTCTAAAATCAAAAGGTATGTAATAAAATCACTAAATCATGGTTGAATGAAAAACATTGTAGTTTTTCAATTTCCTATGCGTTTAACATAACACTACGGAGAGACTTTTCGAACGCACTGTATGATCGAATAACAGTCTCAGGAATATAAAGAAACTCACCAGTTTATTCTTTTCCTTGCCATTTATTAACAACACTAAATAATTAACAATAATTGAAAAAGGAAAAGCGAAGTCTCTCTCAGCTTTAGTTTAAGCTCGCAAACAAACATCTTAAAAAGACTCCTTCCATCTTCAGTGCGATTGTAATGTGAAATAAAATAAGATTTTAAACTGAAATATTTTATTTTATAATTTTAAATATTTAAAATAGTTTGGCATTAAAATGTTTGCGAGATATTTCTTCCCGAGTGTGTTTGTGAACTAAAAAAATATTTAAAATGGAGGAATTGTTTAATTATTATTTGGCTTTAGAGTGAAAATAGTTTGGAATTTTAAAAATTCTTCTTAGGCCGGCCACAAATCGCGTCGCGGTCGCTGCACTGTGCGGGCGCTTCTATTCTGTCTGTCAATGTAAAGTCACACGCGACTGAGTCGTCACGACCCAAGTCGTCAATTGTGAGTCGCAAAACGATCCTGTGTGCGGCCGGCCTAATGCTTATTCAGTTGTTTGTTTAACTGCATATATATATATATATATATATATATATATATATATATATATACTGTATATATATATATATATAAGCAAACAACCACAAGGAAAAGGAAACACAAAGTCCGAGCGCTTTCGTGATATATTCACATTATCAAGGAAAGCGCTCGGACTTTGTGTTTCCTTTTCCTTGTGGTTGTTTGCTTATTAATAAGGTCACGTGTTATTTTGTGATTCTAGTGCATATATATATATATATATATACTGTAATTTGAGATAAGTACGTTTCCCTTAAGTATGGATGTTGGTTAAGGTGAGCATAAAGAATAAATTGTAGGAGATGAAAACATTTCTTCATTGTTTTGCAATGGACAGGTCGAAAGACGATGTAAAAATCGTTAAGGGAAGTTTATTTTCACAAAATATATATTTAAGTTTTTAACTCTAGACTGCGTAGGCGAATCGGGTCATCGTGTATGCATAGCGGGGTCCATGTGCACCCCATAATTTGTCAACAGATAAAACTAATATATGTTATCAGAAGAAAACTTTATTAAAGATCCTAACAGAGTGCATAATACTAAATAATTTTGTCAATAAGACAAAAACTAAAAAAATGTTCAGAGGACGTCTAAAATGAAGTACCAAGTCTAATGAAGTCTAAAATGAGGTACTATTGGCAGATGGTTATACCATTCGTTAGGGCCCAATTGGATCCCGTTATGCATTCCAGGGTTAAAAAACGTAAATCCATTTGTTCTTTTCTAGTGCAAATATCAATAATTTTGAAGGATGAACTCTGTACTGTAGGAGATAGTTGATATACTAATGCATGAAAGATTATCGAGATAAACCAGTATTTAAAGAACGTCACGTGATTTATCATTTAGACTGTGATCGAATGTTAGGTCTACAGATGGGGGAACACTTCATAACATCACCGCAAATTTTCGATAGATAAATAAAGTGAAGCTACCTCAACAAAGGCGTCATTGCTAGTCACAGAACAAAGACATGAACTCTGTTTGCCGAGTCTAGCTCACGAACAACGCTCGTGGACATTATAAATGAATTGAAACAAGAAACAACTCAAAATTATCTACATACTGTGACTGGCTACAGTGACCAGGGATGGCCTGGCGAATACTACTCTTGCCAGTAGTCAATGTAAAGCAAAGAATATCTTGGGTCAGAGAAATTATATTATTTTAAAAGTTTGTTTCTGGCCTCGAACGAGTCTCAGTTAACAAATTAATTGTTAATTTGCATTTACTAAACTATGTATGTGAAATTTCTAGTTCAGGAATCGTGTTTGCTGTTCATATGTTATCAGGTTATCATAGTTTTGTTAGTTCATTTCTATGTGGACCTCCATTTTAGATGCTGGAAAGACTGACTGGTATTCAGTGAGGTACATTTCAATTCTTTGAAACATAATCCATTCTTGATGATCATGTCCTATTGTGACAACATCGTGTGTCGCAGTGAAATGCAAATTTGCATCAAAGGATTATGTACGTGTCACATCTCGTCAAGGATCCACCCAATGAAGGACACGAGAAGGGCTGCGGGTTCTTCCTGGGCAACAAAGCCTAATAGGCTATATGAACCCTATCAAACATTTGGAAGTAAATTAATTGTTAACTACGAAAACGAAGACCTCCTCCATATTTGTTCACATCTCAAGGAAACTTTAAAACTGAATTCTTGCAAAATCTTGATTATGTCAACCTTAATAGAAAAGGGTCTAAAACTGTGTGTCACCTCTCATAACGTTCTCAGAGGGGGGTGGTGGGACTTTTCCCAAGGTCAGTCCCGGTGATTACAGAATATAGGTATTATACATTTTTACAATTACACACTTTACCCCCATTTTTGAAGGCAGTAACTTGAGAGTTGGCCCTGACCATCTTGACACAATATAATAACCTCGTAAAACACCTTTCCAAATAAAGCTTGTGTTATCGCATATTTTGCTTTGACCTTGAAATTTCCAAAACATGTGACCATGACTCACTTTTCGGGACAATATGTTTCATGGACTGCTCTCGATTTTCCTACAAATTGCAAACAAGGGCAGTCGATGACCCTGATTTTGTTTCTGCAATCGGTTTTCTTGAGAAATGATAAAGAAAAATGTTATTGGATATTGAATAAATTTATTTACTGAAACGACGCAATACACTCCAACATCTTTTTGAATAAGTCGAGTTGGTGTGGCGCTTACGCCATACAAATTCACAAAGGTACGAGTCAAGTTGGTCGCGATCTGTTCCGCATCGCAGTTTCTTCGATTGTTTCAATGAATTCCACAAGCTTTCCACCTGCTGAGTGTGAGCTCCGGTAGATGGGTCAATAAAGTTCATGCTGTGGTTAACAGTGTAATGCAAATAGTGTACCAGCGAGCTTGCAAAAAAACAATAGTATAAGAAACTCGATTAGGTTAAGTTAGGTTAGGTCAGGTTTCTCAGAAAAACCGATTGCAGAAAACAAAATCAGGGTCATCGACTGCCCTTGTGTGTAATTTCGTAGGAAAATCGACAGCAGTCCATGAAACATACTAGTCCACTTTTCTTTCAAAACTGCTTTCCTTTTTCATATTTTCTTGTAAAAATTTTGTTGTTGTTGGAAAGCTCTACAGGACTATATGTAGTTAGTTATCTTCCAAATTTGAAAAACATTCGGTGCCAACTTTTTTAGGAATATTTTTATCTTCGTATGTTTTGAAATGTTGCTGAAAACTTACGTAACCCAAAACATTTTTCTTTTCGTACAATTCCCTATAAATTTGGAAATATGAATATACCCTGAGTTGATGAATAAAAACTGATAAATAATTTTTTGTGTGTATTTTAAATTTACCTCTGGTACTTAACATTTTTACTCTTCTCCCGAAACGCCAGTTTTGGACTTAATTTACCCATGAAAAATAACAGGAACATCGAATTCTACGGAAAAAAAATACAAAGGAAGAAGGAAAATTAAATCGACTTTTTTAAAAATATATATATACAAACACCATTTCCCCTTAAACTATTCTTAAAAGCTTACCACGAAGATGACAAAGTCAGTGAAGAAAAATACCAATACCGTTTTTTTTTTTGTAACATTTCAATTAAAAATTACTTCTAGAAAGTCATCTTGTGAAAATTTAAAAGAAACATTCAAATATTTAGTTAATAATTCCTAATTTGTTGAAGAAAAATTTTCCATGATTGTGGATACGCAGCATGGAAGAGCCTGAATGATAGATAGTCGTAGTGATGCCTGATGCGTATAATCCCATAAGATTAGTACCGCGCAAGTTGGGAATCTTTCTAAAATTGACTTAAAACTTACTATGGGATTTAATCACTTCTTTGTGCTACTGCAGCTACACTGTCTCTCTATTCTTTCCATCTGGTTTTAAGTACAAACATCTTCACATCTGTAAGGAAACTAAATCCGTTTAATATGAAAAGTGACCATTTCTTTGTTAAAAAGAAAAAAGGAACGTACCAAGCTACATACCATTAGCCACGACCTATTTTCTGAAGGCAACTGTGTAAGAACAATTCTCGAGAAACGTTTTCAATGAAATTTCAACCTCACGAATTATCCTAAAAAACAAAAACGCTCAAACACTATTGTTACCATTTGTTTGCTTGACTGCTCTTTTTTCTTGATCTTATGGGTTCGAACAGCAATGTGGTGTTTATAAAACTATTTCACCAATCTACATTCGTAGGTCCATTAACGAAAACATGAAATAAGTCAAATATATTAACACTAACACGTAATCTAAACTTAAATTAACACCGAAATCACGCACTTGGCTTAATAAAAATATATACAAAGAGTAGGTCCTGTTCCTACTTAAGCAAAGTAAACTATCACTGCTTCACTTCAGCTAGTTCCAGTTGCAGTGGTGTCCAAAACCGTTGTAAATGTCGTAGAGGGGCAGGAAAGAATAAACTTTGTTTCCAATCCTGCTTTCGACTTCCCAAATGTATTGATGAAGCTCAGCCTCGGAATTGGGACCACAAAACGTTCCGACCGTTCACGTTCAGCTCCGGTAGAAGAAACAATTTCAATTGAACCGGGAATTCAGTTCCCCAGCCTAACCTAAGCGTTGTTTTCCAGATTCCAAATTTGAAGCCTATTGAAACAATGATAGACAAATGTAACTTACACAAGTTTGGAATCACAAGTCACAAAAAAAATAAACTCAGAAAAATACACACACAATTCGATATTTCACACATTCTTACAGTAAAACAATTTTAACTAGATATTAACCTCGTATAAAGGTTTCAACACTCCCATTATAGGCAATGCTCAAAGACACCACTGTACCCTGTACAATCATTACATTTATAAATTACTTTCAAAATTACGTCTTACATTAAAGGCAAACCAAACTAAATATTAATCACAATTCAACGTAATCTATATAATTTAACAGTAAATAATTAAGTTATTCAAAAATTAATAACAAAAATATATATTAACATGGAAATACATATATAAAAATTACCCGAAGTGACCACAGATCTAATGCCGACAAACTCAGAAATTTGTAAATATCAAACTTTCTTGTAAAGTGGTGTAACTTTAAGGCTGGAACTACACTGAGCAGACAAGACACGACAGAACATCTAGACTGGCGCTTGCACCCCACAATGAACAAACAGGGCAACATAGAACTTGACCAGTCAGTTGTCGACGAGATGTCGAATGATGAGAAAGTGCTGTAGCAATATGGTGGTTTTTAGATATGGAGTCAAGAAAGAGGAAGACGAGGCTTTGGATTCGTCCATTTAGCTTTACAATCTTTCGCTGAAAAGAAAAGCACATATGAAACAATTACATATATTCATTATAATTACATTAAATTGAATATTATTAAATTATACTGTATATTATAATAAATTATAAATATATATATATATATATATATATATAATATATATATACAGGGTGGGCGGAAAGTAGCTCCCTATTTTGGATTGGTAAAAAATACGTATATTATCCATTTATTTCAGAAAAAATAATATGAAAAGGTAGGCATACATGGTAGGTTTTCTCTAAATTCAATGTGGGCTCCAACTCTTTCCACCAGCTTCTGGAGCCGCCCAGGAATGGCGTCCACTGACTTTAGCAGGAACTCCGGCGGGATGGAGGACATGACTTCCCGAATTCGGTCTTCCAGTTCTTCCAATGTCCTCGGTTTGGTGCGGTAGACTTCTTCCTTTACCCCCCCCAAAGAAAGAAGTCGCACGGTGTCAAGTCGGGGCTCCTGGCTGGCCAATGATGTGGACCACGACGACCCATCCAACGCCCAGGGAAGTGGGCATCCAGCCACTCACGGACAACAAGAGCGAAGTGCGGAGGGGCGCCATCTTGCATAAATATCAGATCGTCGATGTTCTCCCATGTGCTGACAACCGGCCAGACCTCGTTTCGCAACATAGCAAGGTACCGCTCAGCATTCATGGTGTTGCGCAGAAGGAACGGGCCCACAACCTGATCTGAGGTCATACCACACCACACCGTTACACTGAACCGATTCTGCCGTTTTTCAGCGGTAACCGTGCAACTTCTTTCTTTGGGGGTGGGTAAAGGAAGAAGTCTACCGCACCAAACCGAGGACATTGGAAGAACTGGAGGACCGAATTCGGGAAGTCATGTCCTCCATCCCGCCGGAGTTCCTGCTAAAGTCAGTGGACGCCATTCCTGGGCGGCTCCAGAAGCTGGTGGAAAGAGTTGGAGCCCACATTGAATTTTAGAGAAAACCTACCATGTATGCCTACCTTTTCATATTATTTTTTCTGAAATAAATGAATAATATACGTATTTTTTTACCAATCCAAAATAGGGAGTTACTTTCCGCCCACCCTGTACAGTATATATATATACAGGGGCGTCCCAAAAAAATGTACACACTTTAAATAATTATAAAGGCAGTGTTTATTAAATACATTTCATTTTCAAAATGTAATAGAATCTACAGACATTATTTAATTGTTTTGTCAACGCCTGTTTTCAAACTGACGTCCGTTCTGGTCCAGGCACTGCTGATAACGCGAAGCAATGGAATCGAAAAACATCACGAAACATTTCGTTTGGTATTTGTGTGCATTCTCGTTCAATGGCTGCTCTCATTTAGCGACTGTTGCAGGTTTTATAGCGTAGACTTTGTCTTTTAAGTATCCCCATAAAAAAAAGTCTAGTGGTGTGAGGTCTGGTGAACGCGGAGGGTATCTACGAAACCCCTTCGTCCAATCCACATCCACATCGTGCCAAGTACCACTCGCAATACTCCACTCTTCGGTCCGGATCATCATCTTCATTAATCATGGACTAATCGTGGAATGTAACTTTTCCATTGACAGCGCTTCAAAATGCGTTGGACAGACGATTCTGAGATTCCTACCTCACGACTCGCTTGCCGCACAGATTTTCTTGGACTTTGGTGATACGTTTCCAGTACTCTTTCTTGCTTTGTGGGGCTTGTCGATGTCCGTGGTCTTCCGGAACGCTTCTTGTGGACATTCTGAACAGTTCCATCGGCTTCAAACTTATCTCTAATTCGAGTGATGGTAAGTCGCGTTGGTGGATCTGTTTGAAACTCCCTCCTAAACTGTCTTTGTACTTCAACTGCGTTTTCACACTTCCAGTAGCATTTTAGAATGAATTTCCTTTGTTCAAAGATTAGTCTGACTGCCATTATTAAATTCTAATGGGTTTAACTTGGAAAGAAAGAAACATCAATTGAGCTATCAGCTGTTAAAGTGTGTATACATTTTTTGGGACGCCCTGTATATATATATATATATTATAATATATATAGGGCGTCCCAAAAAAATGTATACACACTTTAAATACTTATAAAGGCAGTGTTTATTAAAATACATTTTATTTTCAAAATGTAATAGAATCTACAGACATTATTTAATTGTTTTGTCAACGCCTGTTTTCAAACTGACGTCCGTTCTGGTCCAGGCACTGCTGATAACGCGAAGCAATGGAATCGAAAACATCACGAAACATTTCGTTTGGTATTTGTGTGCATTCTCGTTCAATGGCTGCTCTCAATTTAGCGACTGTTGCAGGTTTTATGCGTAGACTTTGTCTTTTAAGTATCCATAAAAAAAAGTCTAGTGGTGTGAGGTCTGGTGAACGCGGAGGGTATTCTACGAAACCCCTTCGTCCAATCCACATCCCATCGTGCCAAGTACCACTCGCAATACTCCACTCTTCGGTCCGGATCATCATCTTCATTAATAGCATGGACTAATCGTGGAATGTAACTTTTCCATTGACAGCGCTTCAAAATGCGTTGGACAGACGATTCTGAGATTCCTACCTCACGACTCGCTTGCCGCACAGATTTTCTTGGACTTTGGTGATACGTTTCCAGTACTCTTTCTTGCTTTGTGGGGCTTGTCGATGTCCGTGGTCTTCCGGAACGCTTCTTGTGGACATTCTGAACAGTTCCATCGGCTTCAAACTTATCTCTAATTCGAGTGATGGTAAGTCGCGTTGGTGGATCTGTTTGAAACTCCCTCCTAAACTGTCTTTGTACTTCAACTGCGTTTTCACACTTCCAGTAGCATTTTAGAATGAATTTCCTTTGTTCAAAGATTAGTCTGACTGCCATTATTAATTCTAATGGGTTTAACTTGGAAAGAAAGAAACATCAATTGAGCTATCAGCTGTTAAAGTGTGTATACATTTTTTTGGGACGCCCTGTATATATATATATATATTATAATATATATAGGGCGTCCCAAAAAAATGTATACACACTTTAAATACTTATAAAGGCAGTGTTTATTAAAATACATTTTATTTTCAAAATGTAATAGAATCTACAGACATTATTTAATTGTTTTGTCAACGCCTGTTTTTCAAACTGACGTCCGTTCTGGTCCAGGCACTGCTGATAACGCGAAGCAATGGAATCGAAAACATCACGAAACATTTCGTTTGGTATTTGTGTGCATTCTCGTTCAATGGCTGCTCCTCAATTTAGCGACTGTTGCAGGTTTTATAGCGTAGACTTTGTCTTTTAAGTATCCCATAAAAAAAAAGTCTAGTGGTGTGAGGTCTGGTGAACGCGGAGGGTATTCTACGAAACCCTTCGTCCAATCCACATCCACATCGTGCCAAGTACCACTCGCAATACTCCACTCTTCGGTCCGGATCATCATCTTCATTAATAGCATGGACTAATCGTGGAATGTAACTTTCCATTGACAGCGCTTCAAAATGCGTTGGACAGACGATTCTGAGATTCCTACCTCACGATCGCTTGCCGCACAGATTTTCTTGGACTTTGGTGATACGTTTCCAGTACTCTTTCTTGCTTTGTGGGGCTTGTCGATGTCCGTGGTCTTCCGGAACGCTTCTTGTGGACATTCTGAACAGTTCCATCGGCTTCAAACTTATCTCTAATTCGAGTGATGGTAAGTCGCGTTGGTGGATCTGTTTGAAACTCCCTCCTAAACTGTCTTTGTACTTCAACTGCGTTTTCACACTTCCAGTAGCATTTTAGAATGAATTTCCTTTGTTCAAAGATTAGTCTGACTGCCATTATTAATTCTAATGGGTTTAACTTGGAAAGAAAGAAACATCAATTGAGCTATCAGCTGTTAAAGTGTGTATACATTTTTTTGGGACGCCCTGTATATATATATATATATATTATAATATATATAGGGCGTCCCAAAAAAATGTATACACACTTTAAATACTTATAAAGGCAGTGTTTATTAAAATACATTTTATTTTCAAAATGTAATAGAATCTACAGACATTATTTAATTGTTTTGTCAACGCCTGTTTTCAAACTGACGTCCGTTCTGGTCCAGGCACTGCTGATAACGCGAAGCAATGGAATCGAAAACATCACGAAACATTTCGTTTGGTATTTGTGTGCATTCTCGTTCAATGGCTGCTCTCAATTTAGCGACTGTTGCAGGTTTTATAGCGTAGACTTTGTCTTTTAAGTATCCCCATAAAAAAAAGTCTAGTGGTGTGAGGTCTGGTGAACGCGGAGGGTATTCTACGAAACCCCTTCGTCCAATCCACATCCACATCATGCCAAGTACCACTCGCAATACTCCACTCTTCGGTCCGGATCATCTTCATTAATAGCATGGACTAATCTTGGAATGTAACTTTTCCATTGACAGTGCTTCAAAATGCGTTGGAAGACGATTCTGAAATTCCTACCTCACGACTCGCTTGCCGCACAGATTTTCTTGGACTTTGGTGATACGTTTCCAGTACTCTTCTTGCTTTGTGGGCTTGTCGATGTCCGTGGTCTTCCGGAACGCTTCTTGTGGACATTCTGAACAGTTCCATCGACTTCAAACTTATCTCTAATTCGAGTGATGGTAAGTCGCGTTGGTGGATCTGTTTGAAACTCCCTCCTAAACTGTCTTGCACTTCAACTGCGTTTTCACACTTCCAGTAGCATTTTAGAATGAATTTCCTTTGTTCAAAGCTTAGTCTGACTGCCATTATTAATTCTAATGGGTTTAACTGGAAAGAAAAGAAAACATCAATTGAGCTATCAGCTGTTAAAGTGTGTATACATTTTTTGGGACGCCCTGTATATATATACTATATATGATGAATAAAACCACGAAGGAAAGGAAACACAAAATGGTACTCAAGCGCTTTCGTCTAATGACATCCTCAGGAACACTGAAGTACATAAAAGGGTGACAGCCTATATATAGGTTACAGAAAGAAAAAAAAAAAGAAAAAAATAAATAATACATATATATATAATATACACACATACATATCTATATATATATATATATATATACATATATGCAATAAACGGAGAAGTAAAAATAAAAATTAAAAATTAAAGGATTAACAGAGAGGCATACAGATTTGTAAGGAAAAAATATCGATTTTTAGCACAAGATCAAATGAATTATAAAAATACAAATTTATACTGGAAATCTGCCCGGGTTTTTAACACTCTGCCTTTTTTGGTTAAGTTTCGATGTATATAAAAATAAAAATGAAAATTAAAAGTTAATAAAGTAGCATACAAGTTTACCAAAGATTCAGCGTTCTACCCTTCTTATCTAAATCTGTTTTGAAGGAATTCAAAACAACAGGATCGAGTTGAAAAAGACCTTTGCTTATGTTGAAGTTATTTGAAAGTTGGATAATGGCAGACTCAAGAATATTTCTATTAACAATGTTGCTAGAGTGGAATAAAACTGAAGCATTATTCCAATCAATACAGTGGGATAACTCTGACAAATGGACAAAATGGGCACTGGACAACTGTCCTGTTCTAACGGAATATTGATGCTGTTTTATACGTGTGTGCAAATTCTTTCCCGTCTGACCTATGTAAAAGGAATCACATGTTTACACCCAATTTTATAGATAATGCCTGAATTATTGGTAGGGCTATTTTTACTATGATATTTTTCACAATATTGTTATATGAAAATACTACATTAATATCCAAAAGTTTAAGTACATTAGCAATGCCTAAAAAGCCCGGGAAAAATGGAAGTACTAAAATATTTTTTGACAAAGTACGAGTGTTATTATTCACACGATAGAAAGTTCGTTTTGCCTTGTTGAGACAAGATTCCATAAACGCAGATGGATAACACAGATCACTTCCAATACCGTTGATTTTTTCAATTCGGCATCGATGTATTCCGGACTGGCGATCCTAAGGGCGCGGAGAAACATTGATGAAAAAATGGCTTTCTTAGTGGGGGTGTCATGTCCCGAGTAAAAGTGTACGTAGGACAAATTGTTTGTTGTTTTCCGATAGATACTAAACTTAAAACCTGGGCTTTCCCTATGTACACGCACATCCAAAAATGGGATTGAATTGTCTTGTTCCACTTCTAAAGTAAACTTAATGGAGGGGACTTGATCATTTAACTGAAGGAGGAAGTTATCCAGGTCACGATTCATGGGCCAGATACACAAAATATCGTCGACGTACCGCAACCAGTACAGTCTTTGATGCAAAGCTTAATAAGATCCAAAATAATGTGTGAAAGTAGTGGCAGGTCATACTTATGTAATTCTTGGGAGAGAAAGTCAAGCATATCGTCAATCGGCACTTTTGTAAACAATGAGCACACGTCAAAACTGATCAATCTATCGTTAGTTTCAGTACGTGCATTATTCAATTTTTCAGTAAGATCCATGGAATTTTTTACATGTGAATCAGAGATAGTTCCGAGAATGGGGGACAAGACTTTGACAAGCCATTTGGAGAGTTTATAAGTAATAGAGCCCACCGAGCTAATAATAGGGCGCATAGGGTTGCCAGGTTTGTGGGTTTTAATAAGACCGTAAAGGTAGGGCAGAGAAGGTGAAGTGGACATGAAAAGCGGAATTAAGTCCTTATGATCTTTGAGAATGCGTTTCAAGCCACTAGTAAATGATTTGATGACGTCATCCTGCGGGTTCTTCCTAAGTTTGCTGTATGTGGCGGGGTCCTGGAGAAGCTCGTTCATCTTTCCGATGTAGTCCACTTTGTCCATAATAGCTATGGTGTTAGCCTTGTCTGCTTTAGTAATCTGGAGCTCCCCATCTTTTTTTAATTGTGAGAGGCTATTGCGAAAACGTTTAGGAAAGTTATCTTCGTAATTACTATTCGCCGCACTATAATATTTTAGTACTGCCATTTTTCCCAGGCTTTTTAGGCATTGCTAATGTACTTAAACTTTTGGATATTAATGTAGTATTTTCATATAACAATATTGTGAAAAATATCATAGTAAAAAATAGCCCTACCAATAATTCAGGCATTATCTATAAAATTGGGTGTAAACAATGTGATTCCTTTTACATAGGTCAGACGGGAAAGGATTTGCACACACGTATAAAACAGCATCAATATTCCGTTAGAACAGGACAGTTGTCCAGTGCCCTTTTTGTCCATTTGTCAGAGTTATCCCACTGTATGATTGGAATAATGCTTCAGTTTTATTCCACTCTAGCAACATTGTTAATAGAAATATTCTTGAGTCTGCCATTATCCAACTTTCAAATAACTTCAACATAAGCAAAGGTCTTTTTCAACTCGATCCTGTTGTTTTGAATTCCTTCAAAACAGATTTAGATAAGAAGGGTAGTAGAACGCTAAATCTTTGGTAAACTTGTATGCTACTTTATTAACTTTTAATTTTCATTTTATTTTTATATACATCGAAACTTAACCAAAAAAGGCAGAGTGTTAAAACCCGGGCAGATTTCCAGTATAAATTTGTATTTTTATAATTCATTTGATCTTGTGCTAAAAATCGATATTTTTTCCTTACAAATCTGTATGCCTCTCTGTTAATCCTTTAATTTTTAATTTTTATTTTTACTTCTCCGTTTATTGAATATATATATATATATATATAATATATATATATAATAATATATATAGATAGATATGTATATATAATATATATATATATATATATATATATATGTATTATTTATTTATTTATTTATTTTTTTTCTTTCTGTAACCTATATAATTAATTTATTATAGGCTGTCACCATTTTATGTACTTCAGTGTTCCTGAGGATGTCATTAGACGAAAGCGTTTGAGCACCATTTTGTGTTTCCTTTCCTTCGTGGTTTTATTCATCATAAATATTTTTCACGTGTTACTTTCGTGAAATAATTTTCATATATATATATATATATATATATATATACTTTGTATGAGTTCGAACGACAGTTCAGGATCGATCTGCGGTCGACCCCCCTGCAGCATCCCGCCTCATTTGTGGGATATAGATATATATACACATATTATTATTATTATTAAAATTATATATGTAAAATAAATTATATAACAAAATTAAGCAATGCAACAGTAAAATACAACAATTACTGTGCTCCTACATTGAGAAATCGTAAATCGCCCACTTCTCTTCCACGAGTGAAATAAATTTTTCCACATCGCATTCACCACCTTCCCTATGAGAGGTTTCAGTTGTGACTAGACCAGACAAAGGTCAAGCAGACACTGCAAGCAAACAGCACCAGTGACCAGTCATGACTGGTCGTGCTTTTGACGCGTCTTGTCTTGTTCGGTCAGTGTGGGCGGCATCATTTAATTCTTTACTTTTTTGTGCACTAGACGAGACTGATAGTATTCCGAACAGTCTTGTCTTGTCTGCTCATTGTGGTTCCAGCTTAAATCTCCCGCTTCCAACCCTTATTGTCGAGAAAACAAGCACGAATCATCCCTAAACTTCCATTACCAGAGCCGGATTTAGACGTGTGGAGGCCCTGGGCAGCCTCCATGTGGAGGCCCCCCTACCTTAGGGGAAGACATAATTGAAGTCATCATAAGATTCATAATATAATAACATACATACACTTTCAAAACATCGTGCACTCTTGTGTCTGTCCATTCCACTCATTTCTGCAAAAAATGAAAGCCTCGGGTTACTCGGGTATTCCATTATAGTGAAAGTAGGCCTAAAAGAGTAATAAAAACAAAATAATAATCAGTACACAACAAATAGTAATTGGTAAAAGTTTATGTACTACAGTGGTATTGGATGCGCGTGTTTTTTGTTGATCATCTATCGGGTTTTCTAGTTTCGGGTTTTTCTATTTGATAATGGCTTGTCAATATGTGGAGGCCCCAAGATGTGGAGGCCCATGGGCAGCTTCCCACTTTGCCCACTCCTAAATCCGGCCCTGTCCATTACTATCTTCCACCCCGTTTACTTTCAAATCATTCACACCAAACTCTAGTCTCACACTCCACCTATCGCTTATATTCAACTTTCACAATGATCCTACCATACCAGAATCTCACTCTTGCACTATTTAATAATAATAATAATAATAATAATAATACTGTAATAATAATAATAATAATCTATACTATAATAAGAGAGCTGTCCGTCTGTCCGTCCGTCTGTCCGTCACACTTTCAGAAATTGTGAGAAAAAATTGTGAGAAAAAATTCAGAAATTGTATTACGGGCGGCAATGTGAAGCTCAAGATTTTCATGACTGTGTTCTTTTCTGTAGTTTAGCAATGGGGGAAGGGTGGGGGGGGGGGTAATGGGGGCTGGGGTGGGGTAATTGGGAGGGGTGGGGTAATGGGGAGGGGGATAGCCCCCAAGTTGCATGAATGGGGGTGAGGAGGTTTTGGGAGATACCAGATTCAGAAATGTTGACACAATGTGAAGCTCAAAATTTTCACGGCTGGGTTCTTTTTTTGTAGTTTAGCCTGTCTAACCGTCAGCGAAGCGGCGGGAACTGTACTAGTAATAATAATAATATGGGTAAAATTTTAGGAAAATCGAACAATTTACACAGTAGAATTATTTACTATGACAATTTTTGTACTTTTGTACTTTCATGGTTCACAGTTGAAACCAATTCTAGTAATACATTTTGCGCATTGATCACTGCTCCATCTATGAGCGTGAGAGTGAAATATAATAAAAATGCAATATAAATATGATCTATTTTAAATCCATCAGAACCGGATTATTTTCAATTCCTTATCGGCGATTTTACTTTGGATTTCAATGTTCCTGTCGCGTCAAACGTTTTAGCGAGGAAAGATCATACTTATACTATACAGGATTATGCAATTCCGGAAAAACATTTAAATTTTAAAAAAGCAGTAATGGGTGATACGAATTAGTAATTTTTATGCTTTTTAGAAATTTTAAATTTCTAGGCGAACTTATTACCGAAACTAATATAGTCGACTACAAAAGTCGGAATACAAAGAACCACTTACACGTACTTACGAACCAATATATCTCTACTTTGACATAACCGATGGTCGTATTTACAGTATATATTAGTTAACGATATTTTAACAGCAAAGCAACTGTTTACAAAAATAAAGAAATATTTCAGTAGTTATAATTTTTTTACAGTTCGGCTTATCTCTGAAGGATCGGTAATAAGACGCAGTTTGAAAGTCTTTTCTCTGATAAATAAATGTAAGCGAAAAATAAGATAAGCTATCAATGCCAGAATCGTTATTTATACTCGTAGGTTGGACTTAGGACAATTGTGCAAGTTTCATTTTTCATATATTAATTATTAGGATCACCTGAAGATCAGTGCCGCCATGTATTCTTGTTTTAGGCTTTACAGTACCAAATATAATAATAAATTAAATTGAATGCCCGGTTAGGTCACTTGTCCGCCCTTGACGATTGGTTAGGTTAAGTCATGATATTTTCGTTAGTTTTAACGAAGATGAGCTGGGGCTGGTAATTGAGGCTGGGGGCCTGATCTTCAGGTGATCCAATTATTATTATTATTGTCGCGCGTGCACAGGCCACTTCCCGCACGCAACTTTTATAAGGGATACACTGTTGGTTGGACGATCTGACGTGACGTGATGTGGTCCTCAAAGTTGAGTTTAGTCTTGGCCGGGGGTGGGGCGGACATCCAAGCGAAGTAATTATTATAACTATAATTATATAACCATCTCAATGAAGGAGCGGATGAAAATGCACAAGTTACTTAAAGAAAGTCTTCTTTCACTAAATCTGGATTAATTGACTTCGGCAAAAATCTAAAACCCTTTAACTCTGCTGAAGGTCAGAGTTAAAGAGGAGAAGGTTCGATCTCTTTAGTCAAGGGCTAAGGCAGGAATTTAAAGGGAAGGGGGTTCGATTTCCTCGATCTAAGGCTCAGGAAGGAATAATTTAATTTTCAATAATAATAAGTCATATAAAAAGTCTAAATTTCGGGGGAGTGTAGTTTCATTGTTAAGTTCCCCCTCCTTGAAGAATCTGAAAACTGTTTCATCTTAATAAAAATAATATAATAAATTGCTGATTATACATCTTTTGGTGACGACCTAATGTCAGGGTTGTACATTACTTTGAAGCACATTAAGTACACACTAAGTTATAAGATTTATATAACTTATGATAGATACAATTTTATACACTAGCTAAGTATGAGTAATATAATTATTATAAGACCCAGTTACGTCGAATATTGTTAGGAAATGACTATCTATTATAGTTTTAAAGCCTAAGTAATCATTGACGGGGTACAGTGGCGCTAATAAGTATTCCTACAAAAAAATATTTCAGTTATTTTCGTCCTCATCTTTTGTACGATGCAAAGGATAATTGTGAAAAGTTTGCCACTCGTTTTGGAAAATTTAACAAGTAAAAAATTTAGTTCAACTCCAACATATAATGTAAGACATCAATGAATTTCAAGGAAAGAAAAAGTTAGAATGCAAAAGTTTTGTATATTTATTTACAAAATTATTTAATACTTTGTATGTTCACCTTTTGCTTGAATGACTTTAATGATACGTTTTGGGTTTTCTACAAGGTTTCGACATCTCTCAGTAGAAATTTTAGCTCATTCTTCTAAAGAAAATTGTTGCAGTTCATTCAGATTTGAAGGGTTTCACTCGCAGACAGTTTTTTCAAAGCAAACCATAAATTCTCGATTAAATTGAGATCTGGGTTTTGACTAGGCCACTCGAGAAGCTTGAAATTCTTTTGTTGGAGCCATTTCGTGGTAATCTTACTTTTATGTTTTGGATCATTATCTCGTTGCAGACTCAAATGCAACCATTCGTAACTCCCGAATTAAAATTTCCTGATATTTCTTCGAATTCAAGATTAGATTGATGACAACAAGCTTTCCTGGAGCAGAAGCACTAAAGTATCCCCAAAGAAGCAAACTACCACCACCATGTTTAACTGTCGGAAGGATATTTTCCTCGAATGCAGTATTTGATTTTCGCCACACATACCGCTGCTCGTCGTTCCCGAATAATTCAATTTTGGTCTCGTCTTTCGAGAGAATTTTCTTCCAGAATGTAAATCCATTATTTTGATGATCTTTGGCGTACTTTAAACGAGCTTCTTTGTGCGCTTTTCGTAGCGGAGGTTTTCTTCGTTCAACTCTTCCATGCAGACTATTCATGCAGACTATTCTCTCTCAATGTACGACGTACAGTAGAGGCATGGGCATCAATCTCAGAGAGTCTTAGTGTTTGGCAAATATCACCCGCAGTCACTCGTGGATTCGCAGCAGCCATTCTTTCAATCCGTCTGGGTGTACGTTCTGAAATCTTGTAAGGTTGTCCACACCTTGGTAGAATTTTGATTGTTTCAAAGACTTTCTATTTTTTTTATAACTGCAGCAACCGTTGTAAATAGAATTCGAAGTTCTTCTATATTCCTATAACTCTTTGCACAGTCTTGTGGGAAGATCTGTAGACAGCTCTTTACCACGACGACCCATTGCTTACTAATGGTTTGTGCAGTCATCCGTCTTCCGTGAAAATTCACAGAGAAAATTCTAGAATTTAGAATTGCCAACAGTCTCTAATCAATAAACTGCCAACTACCGATAAAAGTTTTAAATTCTTGAAGCCGAAGGTGAACACACACAAAGTATTAAATAATTTTGTAAATAAATGTACGGAAACTTTTGTATTTTAATTTTTTTATTTTCCTGAAATTCTTTTTGTTTTACATTATACGTATGTTGGAATTAAACAATTTTTTTTAATTTGTTAAATATCTCCAAACGAATGATAAACTTTTCATGACTATCCTGTGCATGGTACAAAAAATAAAGACGAATATAACCGAAATATTTCTCTGTACGAATACTTATGAGCGTCACTGTAATGAGAAGAAGGACAACAATGTACTTTCCTTTGAAATGACATGGGTATTTATGGTAACGTAACACATAAGTAACAAAATTTGGATGACAGTTAGGTAGAAATAATAAGTACAGTTAATGAGGACATGGAAAGCTGTGTGACGTAGACAGATAACGAGCCAGTAACATATAACATAGATGAAGAGAGAGAGAGAGAGAGAGAGAGAGAGAGAGAGAGAGAGAGAGAGAGAGAGAGAGAGAGAGGTTTTTAGAACGCAGATGCTTGCTTTTGATGTTGTCAGCGAGTGTCAGCGACACTTGGATATTTGCGTCAGCAGTAATAAGAATCTTGAGAGGGGGCAGGGGTCAACGCCATTGGAAGAATTGGTCAAACAATGGTTTAGTTATACATATGAACGGAATTACATGTCAGGACATTACGTACAAAGTCATGAACAGACACAATGTAAGCAGGAAGTACACATACGTCATTGATTGCGTTGTGTAGGTTTATAAAGTGGATAAACAAGTAAACATAGACTGATAGGTTAATAGGGCACAGGCAGTGTTGGGAGTAACGGCGTTACTTTTTTAGTAGCTGTAGCGGTAACGCCGTTACTTTCGAGATGTTGCAACGAAAATGGTAACGGCACTACTTTTTAGAGCAATTTTAATCGTTACTCGCTACTCGTTACTTTCAAACTGATCATTCGACTAGTATCATTTATTAGCTGTTAATTAGTTGTTAGCTACTCCAAACGAGGAGGACTATCAGATGACAATTTTGAAAAACTAGTGTTCCTGAAATCTAACATTAATCAATTCAAGACGGAATATTAATATACCAATGAACATGTCCAAACAATATTTGTACTGCATAAAATTAGACAGGACACAACATATAAATAATGACTTATAGAATGTAAAACTAAAGATATCAGTATGAGGATTTAATATTCAAGGTATGAAAAGTGTAAAAGGAATTAATTTACCTTAGGGCGTCATAGTCTATCAAATAATACAATATACGTAAATTCATAATTAATACATTTAGTTCCTTAATTCGGATATATAAATCATTATAAGGAGAAATAAGAGGAAATGAGTTAGAGAGACACGGTGGTAAAGAGTTTACGGCCCTCGTACAAGAGTGAGGGAAACCATAAATAAATATACCAGGTCTTGTGGAAAATTTGGCATTAGAACTTTTATCATATGGTCCTACACCTGCCTAAGTCTAGGTTAAGATTAGTGATGTACCGATTCCAAAATTTAGCCGATGCCGATACCGATGCCGATTCTTTGCCTAGATGTTTAAAAAATCAATTCTCTTCATAAATTTTACTAATCTAATGTGGAAACTTTGATTTTTCATATTTTTACATTTCAAATTTGTTTAAATGCTTTTCCTTAGCTCACTCCACAATATACAGTACCAGAATGCTGTGGTGCAACTCCTTTTTCCCGGTTGCATTTATTGCGTGCGCGAGTTCGTTTCTTTCAGCATGACTCTGCCTATCCACTTGGATGGTTCTTCAATTTTATACGCGTAGTTTTCTCGGCTTACTTGAAGCCCACTTTGAATTTCGAACTTTCAATATTAATTTACCCTCAGCTTACAAGAGAGGCCTATTGCAAGGTAGCATAAAGACACCGCACTCCCTCTTACAAAGTTTATTTAATTTCGCTCAAATTAGGACACAAATTTAAAAGAAATCGACAGACGTACAATTACAAATTTTTGTTCCAAAAACGAATTGTCAATTTAATGAAAATGTTTGCAATTATTCAAGTCTCAAAAGGAAATTATACAGAGAGTTTTTTGTTATCTGTGTGTAACTCTAGAACTAGCACTAAATTCAAATTCTGTAATCTAAAAAGAAGTTTACTGAAGTAGTTTACTTACAAAATTTGGGAAATTTACTCTCAAAAGTTCTGCGCGAGTTCCGCAGACTTTTCCAGGAAAAAAAAGTCCGTCAATTAACTCGAATAAATTTTCACAAAGGCTTTAAATGGTCATACACTAACTTCACCAGTTTCCTCGGGAAACAAGATCACCACAAGATTTTTACTCTTCCCCCTGTGGAACCATAATATTCCACAAACTTATAAGTTTAGAATTTGATATGTGAACAATAATTAAATTCAAAGAAATATTCACAAAGTTCTTTTTCTTTTGACTAACATTAAGATCTTACAAACAAGTTCGCGTAAAACAAATGAAATTCAGATTTTCGTACAGCGTGAAACAGTTTTAACTCAACTTAGACATTTTCAATCATGCCACAGGGTTTAAAGATTCTCTCAGCCACTTCAATTTTACTGGCTAGAACTACAACTGTTTTATAACTCTAAGTTACACCTTAGGATTACAAGAACTCCTCCTCCCTTTAGTGTCTAAAGGGCCTCTCAAAATTATTTTCATTACATGACATCATTCATACAAAAGTTACTGATCTTCTATTGGCTCTAATCTCAACTTCATTCATTTCTACACTCCACCTTTCTTAAAGAAATATTTAAATTAAAATTTAAAATTTTAATTTTTCTCTCGAGGGTTTCCCTTAGGCGAGACCAAAGAATAAACGAACCCAAACCTTTACAAGCTTCAATAATGAAAAACAACCTTATTAAGCTATATTTTTCCTTTTGTAGATTAATTACTCAACCATAAATCTATCCGGGAATGTCAAACAATAATTTCTTTTCTTGATAACGTACCCAGCCTTCGGCTCTACCCTGGGTATCGGATCACTTTACTTTTGTATGTCTTCATTTTAAAAGATTTAAATTTTCACGCGAAATTAAATCGACTTCAAACTCTTTTTTTCTACCATTTTTTTTATTTACATTTTGATACGAGATTTACGCATACAAATTTACCGTCACAACAATGCTTATAAAATCTCTCTGAACCCTCACTGTTCTTGGTTTAGTTTTGGTTGATCTCCCCTTAGTCTCAAATACATCTCATAAAAGGGCGTGAGGACATCATCCTTCCAAAATTTTCAGTAAATGTATTACTCATAAACAATCGTGAGGAACTCGAAGTGAAAATTCTCAATTCGATCCATTTCTATCTACCCCCGATGCGTCTGTGCTATAGTAAGCTCTTTTATGAAGATAGATATAAATGATTTAGTATGGGATACTGGCCTCAGTGAAAAGTGTGTGTGTGTGTGTGTGTGACAGAGTCACTGTGTGTGTGTGTGTATACTCAAGCCTTATGTTTGTACAGAGTGTTGACAAAAGAGATAAGAAGGGATCAGAAGATAATTTTGTGACTCATCATTAGTCATCATACACGTGACTCAGATTAGGTTATTCTTGGGTTAGCATGATTTAAGCTACGCGCACAATTACATCAGCTGACTGGAAAGGGCAGCCTCGTTTGTTTGTTTGTTTGATAACACTAAAATTCATAGTATGACGTCACGCACACGCACACGCACACACACACACACACACACACATATATATATATATATACACAAACTCAGAATGGTTCCCTGAGAACATTATATGTTAAACACAAACCGTGCATGGAACAAGGAACTCTTCTGGGAAAATTAAATCCACTATAGTCCGAATAAGTAATGGTAAATGACAAATACCATAGTTTTTTTCCTTTTTCATGATTTTAGCCCGACGTGGGCAACGGGTCTCTCGCAAAGAGATCCCATAAATATAGCTTCCCTCACCAGCTATCTGCAAAGCAGACAGGATCCAGCTTTGGGACATGGATCTAGGGTTTAAAGCAAGCTTGTTTGTTTTTTTCTGTTTAAGGTGCTTTCAACCCTGCTGGATTATTGACACCATTTTTTTTTTTTTTTGTAGAGAAAGGTGGTGAAAGAAGTAGTAGTAGAAGAGATGGTGGTTCTTAAAGCAAGCCTAGATCCCTACATTCAGAACCCCTATATAAGTAAAAGACTCGTTGCATTCACGTCGTGTTGAATAAATCAAAGAAAAAGGGGGTAACTTGTATTTTAGCCAAAAAACCAAAACTTAAACCTCAACCGGGACATTGAGCGTCCACTTTTCAAGGCACGAAACACGTCCGTTTAGTATACACAAACTCAGAATGGTTCCCTGAGAACATTATATGTTAAACACAAACCGTGCAAGGACGTGTTTCGTGCCTTGAAAAGTGGACGCTCAATGTCCCGGTGAGGTTTAAGTTTTGGTTTTTTTTGGCTAAAATACAATAGTTACCCCCTTTTTCTTTGATTTATTCAACACGACGTGAATGCAACGAGTCTTTTACTTATATAGAGGTTCTGAATGTAGGGATCTAGGCTTGCTTTAAACCCTAGATCCATGTCCCAAAGCTGGATCCTGTCTGCTTTGCAGATAGCTGGTGAGGGAAGCTATATTTATGGGATCTCTTTGCGAGAGACCCGTTGCCCACGTCGGGCTAAAATCATGAAAAAGAAAAAAACTATGGTATTTGTCATTTACCATTACTTATTCGGACTATAGTGGATTTAATTTTCCCAGAAGAGTTCCTTGTTCCATGCACGGTTGGTTTAACATATATATATATATATATATACACAGTGGTGAGCTGGACCCGGTTCGCACCGGTTCGCGCGAACCGGTTGTTAAAATCTTTTTGAAAATAAGAACCGGTTGTTAACTTTTTGCTGGACGCTGAAGAGAGCTCTCAGAAGCAGAAAGAGGTTTTTCGGTGATGAATATTATTTGTAGTGATAGAAGAGCAAGTTTAACAACTAAACACATATCATGCTTTATGATCATCAATTTGTTGGGGAAACCATTAAGCTTCTGGAACCCGTTAACATATGTCAAATCATGGATGAGAAGTCATCGATCCGCTTTAGATACCAGAGTTCGTGTATCCAAAACGACAGTTTACGGAGAAAAACCAAGAAGCCATTTGGAAATTATTACCGTAATAAGTAATAATAAGGTACGTAAAAATGTTAAATTTAAAAAAAAAAAATTTAAAAGCATGGATGTACTGATATTTATGTTTGCCTAATAATTCATTATTGCTAAAGTTGACTGAGCAATTTAATTTTAACTATGTAGATAATATGATTCATCGTTTTTTATTAAATAATTCTTCTTTCTGATTTCATTAGAAACGTCTATTTCTCTGATTAACTATACTAATTAATTGTCATGCAGTTATTAATACCTAGCTGAATCATAAAATGCACACACTTGAAAAAGGCAAATAGCGAGATAATTAATTTAATTAATTTTTTAAATTTATTTTTTATTTATTTCCTGAGTAGGGAGAATGGGGAATGGGGAAAGATAAGGGGAATAACAAATAATATAATAATAAAAATATATATAAAATGAGGAGGATGGTTATTTTACAGTTTCTCGTCACTAAAATTCCCTATTTTATTACCCAACGTTATTTTATTGCTATATACCCATATTAGATTTATATTATACAAATACCATACTTATATTATTAAAATTTACATACACATTCACACACATTCTAATACTTAAAACATAAACCCAAATATATTCACAAATTTCATGCACCTATACTACAGGTAACATCTTACTTGCATCAAAACTTATCAAACTTGATATCACAAAAGAATATAAATGAAGAAGATAAGCATAAAAAAATCTCTGCCAATTATAATAATATTATATATATATATATATATATATATATATAAGCAAACAACCACAGGAAAAGGAAAAAGAAAACACGAAATCCGAGCGCTTTCGTGATATTCACATCTTTGATCTTGAGATTTCCTAGTCGTTTCATTACATAAGTCAGTTGATCATATTTTCAGTATTTACTACGAGCCTAAAAAAAAAATTAATTTTTAAGTACTTCTACTTATATTCCCTAAGTTCTAAGACCTACAGGTACATAGGAACACGTTAGCTTGCCACCTTTATCATTACAGTGCATTTCGAATTCAAGTCTATTTCTTCGCCGTCTTTAATGCCTATTGATACTATTCTTGTTGATGAAAAATAAACAAATCAAATGCAGGGTGTGTGTGTATAAAGCAATGCAAGTAAAGAGACAAATCTGATTTGAACTGGTTTAAACTAGTTTCGTAACGCGAGTGAAGAGACAAATCCGATTTTCAACGCCATTTTCAACACCTCATAAACCTTTACTATCGAATATACAGTTGTTATAAAGTGTATATAATAAATATTATTTGTCCATGTTCACTCGCGTTTATATAATTCAATCGGATTTGTCTCTTTACTCGCGTTACTTTATACACACCCGGGATAACTTTTATAAATTTTTTTTTTTTACTTTAGTGTTGCTAACCTTAGATCGTTGATTATTACTGGAAGTACATTTATTCCCCTTAAGCGCAACTTGAGCACTAACCTGGTACTACATCTCAGGATCAACACAATGCAAATCACAATTGAAATCACAGTTCACCTATTTTGTCACAAAATTCGGTGCTACTGTAGTATGCGGTCTACCTACGATTCGGCGGTCTACCTTTTAATTATAGCTTCTTATCTTCTTATTATTTTATTATTAGGTTAATTGTACGCCCTTGACGATTGGTTAGGTTAAGTCGTGATATTTTCGTTAAAACTAACGAAAATATCACGACTTAACCTAACCAATCATCAAGGGCGTACTGTAGTATGCGGTCTACCGTTAAGTATGCGGTAGTAGTATGTTTAACTTCTTTAATAATTCCTTAATTGTGTAAATTAAATTATAATTCTTTTCAATTCATTTTCAATTCCTTTTAAATATTTTGAACGGTAGACCGCATACTACAGTAGCACCCAAAATTCTGTCAAACTCAAGTGATACTTCGTATTCTTCACAAAAAATAAAATCACACAAATTTCCTTATTCACCCAATTCCATATTCACCCAATTTCCCTATATTCACCTTATTTTCATCTATGGACTTTTCTTAATTATTATTATTATTATTATTATTATATTTATAAAGCCTCTTCGCAAATTATTTACAAAATAATGAGAATATTGATTTTAGATTAAATTTTAAACTTTAATTTGAATTTTGAAAATTTTAAGCTTCATTAGTCTAGACTTTAATAGTTAATAACTTAACACAATGATAGCTTCACTGGAAAGTATATGACTGAAGGTTTGCAATTGGAATTAATAATTAATAGAGTGATAATATAGTAAAATATAACCTAACAAAGAATTTTTTTTTTTATAGTCTTTGAGCCCATAACTGTTGGGTAACTTTATTCGCAGGTTTATGTATGATTCGAAACACTTCTTGAGTGTGGAGCTGTTATGGCTTAACCAGATTGAACTACTACTTTAATCGGGCTGAATTATTGTACCTCAACCGGACTGAACTGGAACCTTTATGTGCTCCATTTGCTGTGCTCTGCAGAAGTGTAAACAGTACTAAAATATGTTACTCAAATTCAAGTACAAGTACTTTATCAAAAAGTTACGAGCAAAAGTATCCATCCTGAAATGTACTTAAGTTAGAGTAAAAAAGTATCTACTGAATAAAGTACTCGAGTAACGAAAGTAAAAAGTACTTACCTACAGTTCTCGCAAGCCATACTGGTACATTTATGGGGTCTTTTCCGTTTTGGGGGCTAGCAGCGAATTTGGATCAAGTAAAGATAATCCCTCCCAACAGAAAAAGGAGGGACTATCTTTACTTGATCATTTTTTGGGAGGGATCATCTTTACTTGGTAAAGTTGGTAATACCGCTTTACCGCAATACCGCAATACCGCTTTAATTAAAGTCTTTGGATCAAGTAAAGTTAAGCACCCCAACCTTTTTTAGTTAGCTTTATAAGGCTAACTAACGAAAATATCACGACTAACCTAACCAATCGTCAAGGGCGTACAGTTGACCTAACGATTGGTTAGGTTAAGTCGTGATATTTTCGTTAGTTAGCCTTATAAAGCTAACTAAAAAAGGTTGGGGTGCTTATCTTTACTTGATCCATTGTAATAAATGAATTTTAATAAATTTTGTTTTCAAATAAATCATTTTTTAAAAAAAGATTCTCTTAATTTTTATCCTTATGTCAGACTGCTTCACTTTACTTTACTTTCTGGGAGGGATTATCTTTACTTGGTTATTTTTGGGAGGGATTTGCTTTACTAGTGTGACCTGGGAGGTATTATCTTTACTTGATCCGCGAATTTTAATGAAAATTGGTATACTAATGTAGTTTTGGTCACTGATTTCAAAAATAACTTTCTTTTTTGGAGAAATGAAAACAAACATGTTAGAGCACTTTAAATAATTAATATGTGTTTTAACTAGCTTAAACTAGTTACAGAGGATTGTGTTAAATTTAGCCAGAGTCACAAACTGCTACTGTTTATGAAAAAGTGCTCTAAATGTGGGAAAGTGTGTTCCTTTGATAAAAATACCCAGTTCTTTCGTTGCCAAAAGCGTCGGTCAAATGGTAAAAAGTGGAACTTTACGAAGAATACGTTTTTTGAAGGATCCCGGTAGATCTGTAAAAGTAGCAGAAAAAAATCAAGAATTAATGCCCAGTTAGGTCAATTGAATGCCCGGTTAGGTCAATTGAATGCCTGGTTAGGTCAACTGTACGCCCTTGACGATTGGTTAAGTCATGATATTTTCGTTAAAAACACACTAATTATTGAAAGTGCTCTAACATGTTTGGTTTTCATTTCTCCAAAAAAAGAAAGTTATTTTTGAAATCAGTGACCAAAACTACATTAGTATACCGATTTTCATTAAAATTTGCTGCTAGCCCCCAAACGGAAAAGATCCCATATATGTTGTGGGCCATGAGGTCTTTAAACAAAACGCTGTATATAAAAAATTTGCCAAACTATGTAAATTACCAGTGATGTAAGATTTGTCTTTTTTTTAAGGTATCTACAACACATTTATTGTATATAATTGATTACTGTGGTATCCAGAACTACACTTAGGGTTTAAGCCAACTCATGCAGGCAACTATGCATGAACTTGTTACAACTGTTATGCCAGTAATGAATATTGCACAAATCTTATTGTTTCAGAATAAATTATATAAGGAATTACAAAACAAGTATACGCATACAACCATTAAAACCAACTATATTATGCACAAAATTTCTTATTCAATTTTAGAAACAACTGATTTTCGAAGTTGCCACAGTCAAGCCTCGCACGAAGACGGCTGAACATTTTAAATGAAGATTTGCAAACATTCTATAGTTATCCTCAACCCTTAACATATCTCTTGTCATGTGACTCATGTTTATCTTCAAAATTTACAAAGTATCATAGAACTTTTACAGAATCCTGTTTGAATATATTAAATGAATATTATACAGGGTGATTCAAAAGTCAGGTTACATAGGGCTTTTCTGTTTCTTTGCAGGTACAGTGCTTACAATAAGTCTCGCGCCTCTGTCTCGTCCCAAGCTAGTCTGTTAGGTATAAAATGGGCGGTCCTTATGGTAGCGGAGGTGGGTTCGGATTGGTGCACATAATTGCTCTAACCCTATCAATGACGTCCACATTATCATTGTGTCGATCACTCTATCTATTTATATATAGAGACATACTCTATATAGATATATATAGATTATGCAGGAGATACCGCTCTCTCTCTCTCTCTCTCTCCATCCTCTCTCCCCATCCTCTCTCTCTCTCTCTCTCTCTCTCTCTCTCTCTCTCCATCCTCTCTCTCTCTCTCTCCTCAGGAAAGATATTGAGAGGCTGCAGCGAGTGCAGGCGAGGGCCACAAAGTTAATCCCTTCCGTTAGGCATATGGGCTACAATCGACGGTTACGCGCCCTGAACTTGTTTTCGCTTGAAACTCGGAGGCTGCGCGGTCAACTGATCGAGGTTTTCAAGCTCTTACGTCGGTTCAACGATGTCGATTTTAGAAGTATGTTTAGTTTAAATGATAACCCAACTCGCAACAATGGTTGGAAGTTGGATTTGAAATGGTTTAGGACTAGTGTGTGTGGGAATTACTTTACGTATAAGATCTGTCACACGTGGAACAGGTTACCTTCAGAAGTTGTGAACAGTTCCTCTGTGGATCAGTTTAAGAAAAGGTTAGACCAAATGGATCAAGTAAAGATAATCCCTCCCAGGTCACACTAGTAAAGCAAATCCCTCCCAAAAATGACCAAGTAAAGATAATCCCTCCCAGAAAGTAAAGTAAAGTGAAGCAGTCTGACATAAGGATAAAAACTGAGAATCTTTTTTCAAAAAATGATTTATTTGAAAACAAAATTTATTAAAATTCATTTATTACAATGGATCAAGTAAAGATAAGCACCCCCAACCTTTTTTAGTTACCTTTATAAGGCTAACTAACGAAAATATCACGACTTAACCTAACCAATCGTTAGGTCAACTGTACGCCCTTGACGATTGGTTAGGTTAGGTCGTGATATTTTCGTTAGTTAGCCTTATAAAGCTAACTAAAAAAGGTTGGGGGTGCTTAACTTTACTTGATCCAAAGACTTTAATTAAAGCGGTATTGCGGTAAAGCGGTATTACCAACTTTACCAAGTAAAGATGATCCCTCCCAAAAAATGATCAAGTAAAGATAGTCCCTCCTTTTTCTGTTGGGAGGGATTATCTTTACTTGATCCGACCAAATCTTGCACACTATTTGAGGGTGTAGAAAATTTTCCCTGGCACCCCGTTACCATTGGTACCTCCTCGGTATGGGCCGCAAGGCCTTTTGAGATACTTCTTTTCCTTGTAACTCCTTGTAACTCTCTCTCTCATCACACCGCATGGCAATGTATCCATATAACGTTAATAATAACCGAAACTCGAGAAAATATACTCTCTGCCTTCCTCTCTATCCCAAATCCTTTTCTCTAGTAACCTCTTAATACAAACTAATCTATCATATTTTGCGACTTTTTAACTCTGGTAGGATTCAATTCCATTCCTATAGTGTAAGATACTTAAATTCATGTGTGTATTATGCCATATGATGTGCGTAATAAATAATCATTTTTAAATAGTTGGAGCGTTCAAGGTCATCTGTAGTAATCTATAGACTACCCCTCAAACCCACTCTCAACACTTAAATTCCCCTAAGACACAGGCGTCTTCAAGTAACATGAATGCGTAGAGATCTAAGGTGTTAGATTCCATATTATATAATTTATGTGCTAGGTTTAAGAACGCTGGCATTGAAGGATGGAAGGAAGGGACAGTAAACGCGATAATAGGTTTAATGAAGGAAGTGGAATGAGGATGGAAGTAAGCGTTGCTATGTCGAAGGAAACGAGGTTGGGTGGGGAATTACGAAGGGAGGAGGAAAGGGAGCCAGAGATTATTAATCTAATTCTGCCACCACGTTCTTCTGATATGAATCCGATTGAAAACCTTTGGGCAATAATGATTAACGAATGGGAGCAACGCAATGAAAGAACATTTGAAGCACTTTTAGCTCACACGAGGAATAGTTGGGAGAGCTTACGTCGAACACCAAACATTCCCTACAATCTGGCCTCTTCTATGCCGCAACGATTGCAAGAAATTATTGATGCCGGAGGAAGCTATCCGAAATACTGATGTTAAAGCCATGACGTAAATGTGTATCGAATATATATTTATGTTAATATAGAATTTTATTATATTTTTATGTTTGACATCTATAAAAGTATATATTGTGACCATGAAAGAACTTTACTTATCCTTAGTTAGAATCTTTTCTTGCAATGTCTACGCTCGTGGAGATGATAATATATGCATTGTTGAAACAAACTATGAGAAGGTAATAGTTTCAGGAAAAAAATAAAAACTAGCAACATCGAGGTCATCACATGTTTATGGGAATTGTCGTATGATATGCTTCCAATAAACTCTTATATACTACTATATACAGTATACTATATTACGTAATAATTACGATGAACAAATCAAATGCAAATTTCTCTGATTCACGGCCCACCAGTCTTGCTTTAGACTAATGACTTTCATAAGATGAAATAGGTTACCACTTAAAACAATGGATAAACTATCTATTAGTGAGACGACCGTGACTTCCTCGAAATGTGAGCGCGTGAAAGGTTCACTGAAGAATTTGATCATTAGATTCTTCACGTAGGATATGTATCACAAACAATATTGACAACAATTCCCAACAATTACTTAATATCAATCATTGCATTTGAGCAAATAATTTAGACCTGGTCAAAATAACTTAGGCATCATGCCATGATTTGGGATATTTTCCGAATTAGTCGTTCTCTATAGTCTACAGTATATATTGAGACTAATGTAATGCCCAGCTAATATTATGATGACTAGGATTGCTCCATAACCATCCCAACATCCCGAAACTTGGTCATTCTGCTTCTTAATCATTTGTATTTTAAACACTAAAATGTAGCAGAAGTGACGTAATAATGGACGTCATTGATGGGGTTAGAGCAATTATGTGTACCAATCCGAACACACCTCCGCTGCCATAAGGACCGCCCATTTTATACCTAACAGACTAGCTTGGGACGAGACAGAGGCGCGAGACTTATTGTAAGCACTGTACATGAGTTATGAGATGTTATCGAAGGAGGAGCGCATTGATGTGATATTCCTAGCTGGCTGCACAAGTGCATTGCCGTTAACGGTGGCCATATCGAACATGTGTGACTATTCCCCTGTATCATTACATAATACAGTATATCCCTATGTAACCTGACTTTTGAATCACCCTGTACTATAGTTATCCTTAACTCTTAGCATATTCCCTGTCATGTTTAACTTATGCTTTAAGAACAGTAACGAATTGAATAAAATGAATTAGACTCCAGTAAAAGTACGAGTAATTCTCCCCGAAATGGTGCTGGTTAAGTGTGCGGTCTACCTACGATTCGGCGGTCTACCTTTTAATTATAGCTTCTTATCTTGTTTACTAATTGTTTGTTTACATCCCATTGTCAATCGCCCTTGACGATTGGTTAGGTTTAGTCATGATATTTTCGTTAGTTTTAACGAAAATATCATGATTAAACCTAACCAATCGTAGGTAGACCGCACACTTAACCAGCACCCCCAAAATTACTTAAGTTAGAGTAAAAGTACTTGAAAATATAAGTACTTTTTAAAAAGTAGATACTAGAAAAAGTTACTTAAGTATGGTACTTAAGTAAAATTACTTCGTTACCTTTACACCACTGGTGCTCTAGTACATGGTAAGAATGTAAACGTATATATGAGGTACGCATGGACGCTAGAAAATTTCATATAGACTAATTTTCTAGCATCTATGTGTACCTCACGTATAAACTGACAAAAAAGAAGGACTAAGAATAAGGAAAGCCTTTTTCATGAAGCAAGAACACTTATACGGAAAACATAACAACGAAGGACAGTAAAGAAATAAAGCAAACTTTAAGATCTACTAAGTTAATTTTGGATCACCTGAAGATCAGGGCCCCCAGCCTTCTTTAATTAGCTTTATAAGGCTAACTAACGAAAATATCACGACCTAACCTAACCAATCGTCAAGGGCGTACAGTTGACCTAACGATTGGTTAGGTTGGGTCGTGATATTTTCGTTGGATCACCTGAAGATCAGGGCCCCCAGCCTTCTTTAGTTAGCTTTATAAGGCTAACTAACGAAAATATCACAATCTAACTTAACCTAACCAATCGTCAAGGGCGTATAGTTGACCTAACGATTGGTTAGGTTAGGTCGTGATATTTTCGTTAGTTAGCCTTATAAGGCTGGAGGCCCTGATCTTCAGGTGATCCTTAATTTTATCTAAAATATTCACTTAAGGAATTAAATGCATTCGTAACACTAAACTTTGCAGTTAATTAATTTAGGTTATATATAAACATACAGTAAGTTTAGGTGCAGATATCATAAACCGGAAATGAATTTTTTTTTAAACTTACTAAAGTTAGACTAAAGTTGATTATAATTTAAGTTATACGAAGTTATTTCTGTTCATAAAACGTTTCACTTTCATGACATTATCAGAAAAACACATCCGGTAACAACTTCGTTTGATTTCAATGCACAACCTTTCGTAGTTGATACATCAGTATACTATAAACACATAATCACTTGTATGTTCAACTTTTACTTTAATTAACTATACGAAACATATTTAAATGTATATATATATATATATACACACACACACACACACACACACCTGGCTATGTGAGGTGAAGAGTAATAATAATTATTGGTTTTGTTTAACCTCCTTCGCAACATCTACTGTAAGGTCATATGACGGAGGGGACCTACAGCTTTACGTGGGATCCGAACCACGGGTCACTACATAGTAGGGTGTGTCAATTTTAGGGAGCAAAGTGAAATTTTTAGATTTTCAAAGACTACTAGTGACCAAATGATGCATTTTTATGTGCTAAATCGAAATATGGCTTTAAAATCCAGATTTGGCCACTCCTAGCTACATATAATTGAAGTTGAAGTTTACGAAAAATCAGCAATTTTTGCAAGTATTTTTTTTATTGTATATATAACTACATTTTACATACATTACATACAATTAAAGACATTTTGTTTGTATTTCAATATTAAAACTTAGAAATATAGCTAGGTTTCTTGAACTTTGCCAAGGATGTCATATATAACTACATTTTACATACATACAATTAAAGACATTTTGATTGTATTTCAATATTAAAACTTGGAAATATAGATAGGTTTCTTGAACTTTGCCAAGGATGCCATGTCTACCTTGCTCTTGTTCCTGGACATGAGCTCCCTACTGGCTAAATAAAAGGATGAGCATTGAGCAATGAATAAAAGTTTCAAAAGTTATTGAAAAAGTTATTCAGTGAGCTCATCCTTATATTGTTCTTGATTATTTCAATTGTAAATAAAAAATTTAGGGGTGCTGCAGTTCCGCAGTGCCTACCGACGAGCCGCCACTGCTTACACACCTCTCTACTGACTGTGTGTGAGGGCCATGCAGGAACTTCCATTGGTCTATCCAGAAACTCCTTGATTGCAGCAGTGGTGAGGGAGCAGGTCAAGGAGGCTCAGTCACGCCAGAGTTCCAGTCAATAAGCTCCGAGAGTTTGGTGACATCTGGGTTGATGTCAGGAGTCTTCCTGGTCTGATACTGCAGTCTCCTACCTGTGTGTCCTCATCTCCTTCACCTCTGATTTCCAGTATTCTCTTCACTGCCTCCCTCTCTCCTCCTCCACCTCACTGCACAGCATGGCCTGGAGCACAGCCTCAGAGTGTGCATACCAGGCTGATCTCTTCACTGTAGGCATCACTATTCCTATCACCTCCTTCTTCTGACTTCTGAGCAGCTCCAGCTGGTACAGTACATGCCTGGGACCCTCCACCCACGCTGTGATTTAACTTGATGTTGAACCAGTTTGGCATGTAGACTCCCACTATGAATTCCACAATTATCCTCATATTCTTCAGTTCCTACCCTTCAGCCCATGTTTGGAAATCCACAAGCTGCAGAACCTTAGAGCCGTAGTGACCCACCTACTGTGACAGACTGGCCCAATCTCCAGGAGAGCTAGACTCTGAGGTACCTCTCCCGATCTGATGGTAGTGATGATTCTGTAGCCATATGATTGGTCTGTGCTGAGGTCCTTCACTACCTCCTGACTGAGATGGGTAGAGGAGGACCAACAGTAATCCTCGTGAAGTTTGGGTTGATCTCCAGCTCAGTGGCAGTGTCTAACATCTTCCCTATGGGCCCAGACCACTTGTTGTTGCTCAATGTCTTGCCATCCAGTGCAGTCACCAGGTGTCTGAGACTCAGCTCCCCAGTGTGCAAGTTACAGACAATCCACACCAACTTCCTGCTAAGCTTGGCCTCCACATGATGCATTACTCCTTCCCATGGTGGGCATCGTTAAACCAAAAGTTAACTTCGATAACGATAATCCGTTAACCCCCAATTTTTAACTCCGATAACGATAATCCGATAATTTTACTACAAAGTTAACGGAAGTTAACGATAATCCGTTAACGATAACTATTTCTTTACTAACATTTTAAAAATCAAGGAAAAAAAGCTTTAAAACCCATAGAAAATGTTTATTTATGCAAAATCCAACAATAAATAAGTATTTAACTATTTTTATCAAGTTTTGCAACTTTTTTGGTTAATAACTTTTTTTTATTTTTAATAAAAAATGTACTGATTACATGTTTTGAAACCCTTGTAACCACTAACCATTAACTAAATTTTAATTTACCAGAGAATTATTATGGCGGGAACTGAAGTTATGGCGGTTTGAATTCATTCGCGGAGCGGTGATCTTCCGTGAATGACTCCTCGCAGTTAACGTGTTAACGGACTTTAACAGACTAAATATCGAGTTATCGGAAGTTAACTGGTCCCATAACGATAAATGGAAATTAACTTCCGTTAATAGTCCGTTAAAAAAGTTAACTTCGTTAATTAACTGTTATCGGATTAACGCTTTAGTGCCCAACACTGCTCCTTCCTCCCAGCCAGTATCCACATTAGTAATGTCACCTCCTATGGCCAAAAGAGTCTGGTCTGCTCCTCTCTCTCTTAGCCAGTTCACCAGATGATCAGCAATGACCTCAGCATGACTTCTCTCCTCTGCAGCTTCCTCTGGTACAAAATGCTACAAATATTTCCCACCTGGTTCATTGCACACTGTGTAGTGTTCTTCCTTAAGGCCAGGAAACTGCCTGTCACTGCCCTCAGCTTCCATCATCACTTTGGTGTCATCTCTTTTCCCACCAAAGAAGATACAGGTGATGCCATTTTCCCTAATCTCTTCATCAAACTTCTTGACCAGCTCCTTAGTCAGTCTCTCCTGAGCCCTCCTCACCTTGTTGTGGTCAATCACCAGTGCTGTGTCAAACTCTGTGATAAGACCAGCATCAATCCAGGCAGCAGTGGCAAGCTCTGCAGTCTCTCTCAGCTCAGTGTGATGTCTCAAGCTAGCCAGAGCTATGTTGGTGATATCTTCAGTGTTGTATTTCTTCTTCTTAGCCACAGGCAAGGAAGAAGTTGTCGCAGCCTCTGGTATGAAGTCTTCGTCCTTCTCTCTCCTCCCTGCCTCCTCCAGTATATCTCCAGTCTCCTCCAACTCCATCTCCAGCAGTGACTCCTCCCTCAACTCCTCTTCTTTCTTGGCTGACTCCTCTGCCTTCCTCCTCCTCTTTTCCTCGGCCTTCCTTCTCTGCTCCTGTCTCTGCAGCACTGCTTCCTGTCTCCTGGTCTCAGTGTGATCAGCTAGACCCATCTGGTGTGCCCCCACACTGCCCACCTTTTCTCTCTGACCTTTAATGAAGGCAAGCTCCTGCACTGGTATCTTCTGCTCGCTCCTGCAGCTGAAGTCAATGTGAACCTCACTGTTGCAGATAGGGTTGCACCCAGGCTCACTGCAGCTCCTGATCACACAGTGACAGGTCAGGATGTCCACCAATTTGTCCAGTTCATCATGAACCTATCTTTGACCTTAGCTTCATATTGCCACTGGACACCTTCACTGCCTCATCCCACAGTGCCTTCACTTTATCCCTGATCCTGACCTCAGTGTTGATTACAGGTCCTGTGAATAGAGCGTTGGCCTTTCTCCACTGAGCCAGTAGCCCTGGGTAATTCCTCCTCTCTTCCTCACTCACCTCCCTCCTCAACAAACCATACCTCAGCAGATCTCTGGCTGTGGGCAGCTCAGCAGGGGGAAGTTCCCTCCCAGTCCCCACCAAATGACTTAGGTGACAACTTGATTTGCTTCGGTTTCTGATTTCTTTCTGACTCATCCTGTGGACCTGTGAACAAAAGAAATGTCATTGAAATTTGGATAGGCCTACTGATTATGATTACATAAAATTAAATTAAGTGAAATTCTTAATATCTTCCTATAAGCTCAGATAAAAGGTTGTGTTGGTATAGGTACAAGACTTAATTATTCAAAGGAATGACAATTTCATATATCTATCATATCAAAATATACAGAAAGTTTGGGTCACACATAACATTTCGAATAATTTGAGTTACACAATATTTACATTACGAAGTAATCAAAATTGTCAAAAAGGAGGGAAAACACATGCATTCACAATCAAAACTCCAGCATTTGTGACTAGGTGAAACTTAGAACTGCACACCAAAAATAACCAAAGTTGACCACACATATCAATGGCACATTGATATACGATGCTAGAGTCATATTTAGGTTATATTTCAAACCTTTATGGTCAAATATAAGTTGGTAAATGGCCTTTTTAAACAACACTAAAGATATTTCTAAGTTTGCTAGATAATATGACCTCATTTGAGCATTAGTAGTTTTTGAATTGTTGACTTTACTAAAATTAGCACACCCTACTACATAGTCTGGACGCAGCGGACGGTCTCCCATCTAACTACTACCCAGACCCAATGTCGCTTAACTTCACTGATCAAAGAGAAGCGGTGTTACGACATTGGCTACGACGTACCACGAGAAGTGAAGAGCAAACCAACTCTCTATTTCACCAGCACCAGGCCAACTCAAGAGAAGGAGCAACAAGCTTGACCTTCGCGAAATGAGGAATTATCGCACGGAACATTTGAAAGTGTGGAAGGTTGTATATATACAGGGCCTATCAGAGGGGGAGCTAGGAGGGCCATTTGGGCTGGGCCTCAAGCTTAAGGGGGACCTCAAATTTAGAAACTTTCAGGTTTCAATATAATGTTTTGCAGTGAAAGTAATAATTGGGTTTAGCTATGGGCCTCAAAAGCTGGAAGTGGCCCGGGCCTCTCTGGACCTCTGAGAGGGCCTGTATATATATATAAATAAATTTTTTTCATAATAATTACATAATACAGGGTGGCCTATAAGTCCCAATCGGTTATAATTAAAGCGAAAATCCATCTGGCGATTTAAAAAAAAGAAAAAAATACAGTATTTGTCGAGATGGTTATAGTTTGCACTCTGTATAATCAATAAATATTTTTAAACTTATTATAAACTTTTTACTATGATTTTTTTATGTATTTTAGCTTTAATTATAACCGATTGGGACTTACGGGCCACCCTGTAGAATTATTTTCTGTCTTCAAATAGGATAGCAAATAAAAGAACTGATTATAATATCTTATTTTTTATTTTATTTGTTTAGTTTCAGTTATTTCCTTTGTTGTTAATTATATATATATATATATATATATATATATTTCCATTTTAAGATCAGATAAGTTTTAATCACTTTAATTAAATGACTAAGTTTAATAGTAAATTATTTTGAATTATTATCAATAATTCCCCTTTTTTTGTTGTTTTGTTTTTTAATTATTGAATGAATTCTTTAATTTTAACCATTTTAAATTATTATTCATAATTATTTATTTTTTATTATCATGTTAAACCGAGATAACTTAATTTGGTTTATTTTAAAGGTTGACACATACTACTCTTATCGTCATTGCTTTCTTTTTTGAATTTTCGTCATTAGTACTATATTTAATTATATTTAATTATTTTCTTTTTATTTACTAAAAGAATTAACATTTTTTTGTTAGTATTTTGTTATTAACTTAATGGGAAAACCCACTAGTCTTATAATGTTAAGTAAAATTATTATCAATATGGGTTTTTCTAAAAAAAATTATCAATATGGTTTTCCCCCTCAAAATTATCACTATGGGTTTTTCTAAAATACAAGTTTGTTTATAATAGACTAACATACTTTAATCCCCTCAACTTACATAAACCCCCTTCATACCAAGTATATATATATAAACACTATATAGATAAGAGTTTAGGAAGAGAGAGAAATTGAAGAGATTGAAAGGAATTAGCATCTAAATATGTATCTCGAAGAGGGATTTGTAATAGACTATGTACTCACTTCCTCGCTAGTTTGATATTCCTCTAGAACAGGGGTTCCCAACTTTTTTTTGTCTGCGTACCCCTCGATGGCTTCGGCAAGTGCCCCGTACTAACCCCCTACTTAAAATTGTTCAAAAGACGATGTAGCCGCTATACTGTTTTTTGAGAGTACTTTTCCATGTGAAAGTTAGTTCCAAAGTAGGATGCCGTGTACCCCTGGAAACCTTCTCGCCTACCCCCATTTGGGAATCCCCGCTCTAGAATATAAAACTTCATGTACTCAAGAATAAACTAATTGTAAGAAGCTTTCATCATTATTATTACCCTTGACATATAAACTCGGCCTTAAGGCGAGAAAGAAATGGAAATGATTCCACAGACTTGAAGGGGAAAATTATGTTGGGTTGAATTACGTTCGGTAAGGTTACATTAGGTTACATCTCTGTGGTTGCCTGTAGAAAAAGAAAACATTTGTAATTTTAACATTATTTTTATCTACAGTAATCAGGGGCGGATCCAAGAATTTAAGCAGAGGGGGGTCCAGTCTTGGTGGGGCTCGTTACTGATGTCCTCGGCCGAAGGCCGAGGACGCGCGAGCGAAGCGAGCGCCAGGGGGGGTGCCCGAGGTAGGAAATTTTCATATTTGAAGATAGCTTTAGATGGATTTGAAGTATATTCCCGTTATCAAAATCCTGCTTGTTCACACACCCAGGCCAGGTCTGAAATGTCTCAGGATCGGACATAAACTTTTTTTTCTTTATTCTTTTTAAGGAAATTAATTTTGTGGCAACCGGGATACATGTACCTTAAGCCATTTTAAGTCTTCAGGTCTTATTTTTCATATATAGGAGCAAACAAACGCCGCGGATGTTTCTGTATGAACATTCGGACCACTTTGTCCGAAACCTCATAATCGAAAAATCGTTGGTCATCGTGAGCAGGGGGGGGGGGGTCCGGAAACCCTCGACCCCCCCCCCCCTGGATCCGCGCCTGAGTAATGTAGAAATTAAAATTTGCTGAGAACAATGTGAATTTCTTGAAACAGAAATAACTTCGTAGCTGTCAAACTTTTTTCTCCGTTGGGCCCCCCCCCAACCACAATCTTACAGTATAACTGGTGCCCGCAAAAATGCCCCCTTTATAAGAAAGAGAGAGCCAAAATCAAGGTCTCCAATATTCACAATGCTATTTTTTTTTTTTTTTAATTTTGGGAAGATTGTGTAGTGTGTAAAATGTTTGCATGTGTGGTGAAGAGTAAAGGGAGAAGTGTGTGTTTGAGAGCATGTTGGACTGCTCACAGGGTAGATGAGACACAGAAAAAGACCATCTAAGGAGGACAGTGACAGGAGAAAGGGGAGTTCCAGCAGTCCCTGTCTCCTGCCTAACATCCAGAGCTGGGCAATAAATACATTGAACGTATTTAAATACTAAATACTAAATACATGGGAGAAATGTATTTAAATACTAAATACTAAATACATTTTACGAATGTATTTAGATACTAAATACAAAATACATCAATTGTATTTAAATACATTTGTAAATACATTTTAAATACATACAAATTTTAACATATGCATTCACTAATTCCTGAGTAACAACAATATAAAATGCTTGATAAAGGATGAGTGTACAGATTCGTTGTAGCATTGCTTGCAGCAGAGACTTCGTGTTTACACAGCAAGCAGGTGCACTTTACCTTATTACCGTCTTTAGATTTAATTTTAAAGTATTTTCCATCAAACAGAGGGTGCACTAAATTGTTATCTGCAGATATATCACTGTTTGATTCACCGGATTTGCTTGTTGAAGCCATGACACGCACACGATAAAGAAATCAACCGCTTTCGACTAAGAGTGGCACACAACTGATTGAACTGACACGTTGAAACATGAACCATGCTGTACTACACTGTCGACGCGTCGTACTGTGCTAGTACAGAACGTGTATTAAACCAGTAAAAGTATTTACATTTTTATATTTTGAGTATTTAAATACATTGTATTTAAATACTCATTAAAGTATTTAAATACTGTATTTAAATACATGAAAAACAATGTATTTATAAATACAGTTCTAAATACACAAATGTATTTAAATACGTATTTAAATACAAATGTATTTAAATACTGCCCAGCTCTGCTAACATCATAAGTACAAGCAGCAAGCCTTTCTTCACGACCCTGCAGAAAGAAAGGCAGTTTGAAATTAAAATATAAACTTAAATATAATCGTAAAAAAGTATATAGTGGACACCATAACAACGTGATCAGTGTAGAGCACTGATTCTAAAACCTCGCAACGCGGGTTCGAGTTCCACTAACTCCTATTTGTTAGTAGCTGAACTCGACAGGTGACTTCGATAGACGAATGGACACTATTATCCCTTCAGGCCTCGCCTATTCCTCACAAAGTTCAAAACGTGTAACATACTCGTAAATTCATTAAAAGAATTTCAAAACATCTTCAAATTTAATAATACAGTAGTTAACTACAAAATAAAAATAAAATATTGCAGTGAAAATACTAAAATATGATAATTTCCACAAAGTAATTTCCGGTTTTGATATTTCGGTTAACAGTCAATAACACTCATCCGCTTTTTCCCCGATAAGAGTTGCAGTTCTTAAAATAAATAAAACTAATGTAGTTAATACTGTCTGTATTCCGTAAGTTCTTAAGTCTAATAGATAGTTTTTTGGTTGTTAAAAATACATTTGCCAAATATTATCATTTTATGTAAAAAAAGGTTTAGCAACTTCCATTTAACTTTGTGTGAAAAATTAATTGCATACAATAGATAACTATCGGAATTATAATTAAAGAACAAACCTTTCTGGCGTCCGTGATTGAGACAAGCAGACAAGAGGATGCCTTTTCTCGAGGAATCAGTTTAAAACTAACTTCATTAGCGGGAGTGAGTTGTTATATCATTTGCCATTAGAAAGTTTAAAAATTTCTATTAAAGATAGTGTTCCTGGCAAAAGAGTGATAGTACAAATACAAACGTTTGAGAAAGTGTTTATTGAGACGACGATAAACAAAAGGGGAACAAAATGGCCAAGGAAACTCGGAAAAAAGGTAAGCGTGAACGTAATAAGGAAGATCCTCAGGAGAATAAACCACCAAATTCAGATGAACCTGAAAAAGAAACTACAATTAACGAGCGAAATAATAAAAACGTTTCTGTCGCTACAAAAGTAGCCATGGGAGTTGCAGCGACAGCTATTGGAGCAGTTGCCCTAGTAGTCAGCGTCCCTTCGGCTTTAGGTGGTTGGTGATCCGTGCTGTTTATTTATTCATTTACATCAGCGAAGCATGATACGCAGTTAATATAGTTTACTTATAATTTATGGTAAATATGTATAGTTTTGGGGACACCTATATTGTGGCAATGCCCTTGACCTCTCATTGGCCAAAACTTGGTGACGTGGGAAATTACCAACCAACTTTGAACGACCACTTAACCTGATGTACACTACGTCTAACTTGGGCATAAGACTTATCCTGATTGACAAGACGTATGAAATGGGTGGTTTCTGACTCAAAACTCTCTGCTGGTTATGAAACTAGATATTAACCTAATTTATTTAGGTTTAATTTCAACTTTCCAGTCAAAATGTTCTCTTGTAAAATATTAGATTGTTCGTACCTCTGCGACGAAACTGTTCTAAATTGTTTGAAATGTGATTCCAAGTAGAACTGCGAATAATTCTAATGCATTGTTTAACCATACATATATATATATATATATATATATATATATATATATATATATATATAATCATAGCATTAATTGGGAAGGTTCTAAAATTCTATTCAAAATAAGAAACTGAAAAGAATATTTTAGAATGTGCATTTACTGTATATATATATATATATATATATATATATATATATATATATATATATATATATATATAGTAACTAATTTTAATGGACCATATATCTTGTCCAAATAACTTTTTCCCTGAATCAGTACTTGTTCAATTTATGCTAATCCCTATTAACTATTTTGTATACTCTGCACAGATAATTATACAGGGTGTACACAAAGTCCTTTCTCGATTATAAACTTTAATTACATGAAATCCAAAGACACAGTAATGCTTTGTTTTGCATGTTCTTGCATAACACATCAACTTTATTATATTTCTCATTAAATCTCAACATGTGCGTCGTTAGTTACACACTTACACTTAGTACAGCCAAGCGAAATTCGAGTTCACGCCATACGTTTGCTATCATATCTCTCGTGATACTGTTGATGGCCGCAAATCCTTGCACGAAGAGCGTCAATGTCAACAACAGAAGTATGGTACTCATAATCCTTCACATATCCCCACAGGAAGCTCAATGAAGTCCAACATGTTAACTGCAAACTCTCTGCGCTGTGGCTTGTCATCCGGGTGTAACGCTTGCACTGCCTGCACTTTATACGAATGCAGGTGCAAGTTCCTCCTCAGAATTTTGTGCACTGTTGCCTGTGGTACCTGAAGTTGACGTGAGGCGCGGCGAACGGACTTTCGAGGGTTTCGTTGGAGAGCCTGTTGGACACTGGCAACCGTTTCGTCTGAAACACTGGGACGTCCACTCTTAGGCTTGTCCATCACACTGTCTGTCTCCAGGGCCTTGTGGTACCAGTTCCTAAAGCTGATTCGAAAGAGCGCTCTTGCCATAATGACGGCAGTAGTTCCGTTGAACTTTGACTCCGCAAAGCAAAGAACACATTTTGCTTTGCTACAGAGTTGCCATTTTGTTTTGGTCAATCACCAATGGCTCCAATCAGGCACAACAGGATTTGCAAATAAGCGAAAAGAACTTGAAGCAAAACAAAGCATTATTTTGTCTTCTTTGGATTTCATGTAATAAAGTTTATATTCTGTCGCTTGCCATCTCCCTTCATTCCCTGACGAGTTGGACTGCCGAATACACAAAGGGTCTTGGAATCACTTTTCACATTTCTCTCTGGGTCTGATGTGTGTGTATATATATATATATATTATTTATTTATTTATTTATTGGGGTTGTTTAACCTCCTTCGCAACATCTAAGGTCATATGACGGAAGGGACCTACAGCTTTACGTGGGATCCGAACCACGGGTCGCTACATAATCTGAGCGCGGAGGACGGTCTCCCATCCAACTACTACCCAAACCCAATGTCGCTTAACTTCGTTGGTCTCCAGGAAGCGGTGTTATATATATATTAGGGTGGTCCACAACAGCGTTTTTTGGAATTTTAAATTCGGTCTCATTTGCCCTTATTCTATTCCCCCACAAGAATAAACGTGCCAATTATCTTTGCTCTAGGACCTTTTTATGCACTCGCTCAAAATGAAACAATTTGAATAATGACTTGACAATTTATGACGAACATTTATTTAACAAGGATAATAATGACTTGACAATTTATGACTATAATATAAATATATATATATTATAATATATATATATATATAACAGCGGAACAAATAATGCACACAGTTGAAGATCTTTAGGTCTTCTTGAGACTAGTTTTAGTCGGCTCTTTGAATTCCTTGCGGTGCTGAGCGACTGCGCGGAGAAGGTACTGCTTTTGCGGTTCATCCTTCGTGATTGTGCTGTTGAAAGCCTTAATGAGCGCAACTCCTCTTTCTGCGCAATCGTTAACCACTGCCATCTTCTCTACACGTTCCTTCATTCCTTGGTAAGCTGGATCTGTGTTCCAATCATTTGGTGTCTTGGACAGGAATGATTGCGCCTGTTCACTTCCGTGCTGCATGACGAGGTTGAAGAAGATTGCTGAAAGTTTGGTGGCATAGAATTCCAAGGGATTGCTCGAGGAGAACGTTTTTCCGTCCACGCGCTTGAGTCCTTTTCTTTTTTCGGGAACAGCTACGATGTTGTGAACAATCCTCTCCTTCGTGGACGCGTGAACTCGAGGATCAAAGAGTGCCAAGGGGATTAAGTGCTCAGAAATGAACCACAAATGGCGCTTCATCGCGGCAAATGCCGCGTCGTTCGTCTTTCCTGGGTGAGCTTTCAGCTGGCGCAAGAAAGTGAGGTCATTCAATGGAGCCATGTATGCAACACTGGCCTCGTTCCAGTAGCGGCCGTAAAGGGGCGTGATAAACAGGCTTAGTTCCTCGATGTTCCGTTTCTCGGTCTGAAGCAAGGTGAATTGATCTCTGAATAGGAACACCTTGAGCGTGTAAATGGCCTTGGCCATCCATCGCGCATGGTGCATGGCTCCAGGGCTTCGAATTCTCACAGGACCGTCAAGCTTCCCTCCCAAGAAAAGGAGGCAGAGAAGCATCAGTTCATCATAGTCGTCCCGCTGGCTCTTCTTCTTGACAGCCTCCTTGTAGTAGGAGACCATTTCCTTCCTCTGCTCTGCTGCTTCAATGAACAGGCTGTCGGGTGCACTCTCGAACTTGCTGCGATCAATGAAAACCCAGTGCTGCTTGAAGCGCTTGAATAGGTCAATTTCAGGTCCACTGGATGTTCTGAAACAAGCACCGAAAGCCGCAGCAAGGACGACTTCTACCACGTGGTGCCGGCAAGCGATCCACACCAGATCAATACCCAACTCCTTTTCAATGAGAGTACAAGCTCCAGCATGAAGTCCCGTGTTGGACGCAGTTGTATCAAAAACAAGACCTCGAACGTTGCCCCTCAAAGACCAGTCGTCCACAAGCTTCTGGCCCGCCTGAGCCTGAGATGCTCCAGTTGCAGCAGCTACCATTGGAACTCCGAGGAGTTTCCCTTCCCCGTTACCGGTTACAAGCACTGCCACACGGTCCACCACCTCTAACCCATGGGAGATATCTGTAAGCAGCTTACTATCCCAGTGCAAGAGAAGGGGCTCATGGGTCTTGAAAGTGGCCCGATCTTCGCGGCACACCGCTTCACGTGTACATTGTCTCACGCGACGAATGGTGCTGCGTGAGATTGACACTTCGTCCAAGTTGTGCCCCAGCGATTTAATAGTTGCTGCGACCACTGCCATTCCTTTCCTGTCACTGATGTTGTGGCGATCCAAGGCTAAGGAAATGTCAGGCGTGATCACAGACTTCAGTCGCTTAGGAGTGGAACGTTTTTGTGCTGACTCCTTAAAAACTACAGTATCTGAATCTGATGATTTAGATGTGCTTGAACTAGAAGCCTCCAGTTCTCCCTGGGACCATCTCGCATCCGCCTCGCGCTTGGCCTTCTCCTCTCGGTTCATCTCCGCTTCACACCGAATCCTCTTCCTCGTTTGTTGGTCAGCCATTTTCTTGTCAATCGGGCCAAAGCTGGAGGAAGTCGGATTATCGAGCTGAGCGACAAGGAAGTTCTTGTCCTCCTCATTCATCATGGTCTCGAGGGCGTCATGACGTGAAAGATCGAACACATCGTCAAGGTCTCCGCGAAATATATCCTCCTTCATTCTGTAGGATGGGAAATTCTTTGTGCGGTTCTTCTTCAGCCCCGTGTATTGCTCGCACAGTTTCAGGAGCTTCTCAGCGTATCTGGTATCCGTCATTGGAACGTTTGCTTTTGTTCAAAACGGGATCAAAGCCTCAATGGTCATCACCGCACTGTTATATTCTGTCTTCCTCTCCTCCAGATGGTGGAACATGAATTTCCGGAGGACTTGAAGCTTGGTAGGGAGTCATGCCCTAGTTAACTTCTCCTCCGCCTTCCCTAGTAACCACACCTCACTGCTAGACCGTGTTTTTGATTGCTTCGGCGGCATTTCTACACATTCCTACAAAAGAAGAAACTAAATTTAGTCATACTATAGTAATCAGTAATTAGTGAGACACGTCATGCATGATTGAGCGACCTCTTAACGACACCGTAGACCAACCATACTTCACACAGTTATTCACACTAAGTGTAGGAACAAAAGCAACAATGACCCAAAAGTGAAATCTCAGATGCTAAATTTTCCCTATGCTTGTGAACTACCCTAATATATATATATATATATATATGGCTTTTCTGTTCTATGGGAACCAGCGAGGTTAGGTTAGGTCAGGTTAAAATAGGTTAGGCTATGTTAAGCTTTGTTAGGTTAGATTAGGTTTGGGTTAGGTAAGGTTAGGTGTTTCACCTGAAGATCCGTCACCCCAGCCGTTTTTAATTAGCTTTATAAGGCTAACTAACGAAAATATCACGACTTAACCTAACCAATCGTTAGGTCAACTGTACGCTCTTGACAATTGGTAAGGTTAGGTTGTGATGTTTTCGTTAGTTAGCCTAATAAAGCTAACTAAAAAAGGCTGGGGTCACGGATCTTCAGGTGATCTGGTTAGGTTAGGTATGACCAATAATAATGATAATGTAATAAATCGTCAAATTTTTGAAGAAACGACAAATATTTCTTTGTTTTTATTTATGTTCGAAGCTGTTAAATTAAATAAATTAAATTTCTCCTCTTAAAAATGTAGGGGCCTACTGAATTATAATTATTAAAAAGTTAAAATAAGTTTAAAAAATATCAATTTCTCTCATTTCAATGGTGCCCATAGAACGGAAAAGGTATATATATATATATATATATATATATATATATATTACCTGCAATAGTAGTAATGATAAGAAATTGGATTGAAATAATTTTTATTCTATAAAACCGAAGTGAAAAACATTTATAAAAATCTCGTACAAATTTCACGTTTGTGAAATTAAAATTGATCGTCTTTCATTTCCATTTTAGCTGTGGATTAACTATTCTTAACTTAGGTTAAATCTGTATAGCACATCACTGAAACAATTCACTCTCTCATCTTTCACAGCCACAGAATTTACGTCTGCCAGAACAGCTTCTGGTTCTTGGTTTGCTGCTTGGATGCCAATGAGAGTACGAAGTGCTTCAGGAAGCATAGTTAGTATATTAAATTTAAATTTAGTTTTTTTTAACCCTTAATAACTACCCATGATAACAGTTATGCTAGCAGTACACCAGCACCCCTGATCATGGGCGTCCGGAGGGGGGGGGCAAGAGGGGGCAGTTGCCCTCCCTTGGAAATTTGTGTTTGCCCACGCAACGACTTCTATAATTCTACTGCAGCTCAGTCAGTGTTTCCACATTCAAGGAAATGTCGTTTACTTTACCGAAGTGCCGTGTCGTTGAACTTAAAAGTGTTAAATAAACTATACTGAAAGATATAGTAATGGAATTATTTGCAAAGATCATTATATTGAGTGTTTTATTTATTTTTTCTCTCGAAAACCTTTTGGTCAATTTCACTGAAACTTACACGATTATAGTTAATCATAGTATCATATAACATAAAAAATGGACTTGACTGGTAGAAAAAAAAATGCACTGCGACCACTACGAGTAAAGGTTATTATGTATTTTATCACACTCAGTCATTTTACACACCAAAATACATTTTTCTAGTAGTATTTGATGTGATTTGTTCAAATATGACCTCCATTTCCGTCGGAAATGAGATCCAACAAAGTTATAGTACTTTGAAGTTTGGCTCATTTTCAAGGGAAATGGAAGTCAAAATCTAAGCAAAACACATCAAATATTACTAGAAAAATGTATTTTGGTATTAATTAACCTAACCTAACCTTACCTAACCTAACCTAACCGTGGCTAAACGAGCCTAACCCTGGCTAAACGAGCCTAACCCTGGCTAAATGAGCTCTCGTCTGTATCCACCACCTAATCCATAATAAGGTAATACTCTAGGCTCGTTTAGCCAGGGTTAGGATCGTTTAGCCAGGGCTAGGCTCGTTTAGCCAGGGCTAGGCTCGTTTAGCCACGGTTAGGTTAGGTTAGGTAAGGTTAGGTTAGGTTAATTAATACCAAAATACATTTTTCTAGTAATATTTGATGTGTTTTGCTTAGATTTTGACTTCCATTTCCCTTGAAAATGAGCCAAACTTCAAAGTACTATAACTTTGTTGGATCTCATTTCCGACGGAAATGGAGGTCATATTTGAACAAATCACATCAAATACTACTAGAAAAATGTATTTTGGTGTGTAAAATGACTGAGTGTGATAAAATACATAATAACCCGAGTAAAAACCGTCATCTCCCCTTATCATAGCCTGCTTTCGGTGCTAAATTTATGTACTTAGTAATTGGTCGCAGTGCATTTTTTTTTCTACCTAATAAAGAACTAATAAGAACTAAGAACTAATAAGTTAGTTTTGCCCCCTCTTGCGAAAAATCCTGCGGACACCCCTGCCCCTGATAGAGTTTAAGGGTTAAGAATGTGACAGGATTAGCTTATTTTGAAAATTTACATCTTAACCTTAAAAAGAGTCATAAATAAAATTACATACATCAGATACCGAAGGGCTGTTCCCCAATTACCTTGTTGTTAGACTCTTAAATCTGGGAAATAATAATGAGAATTTTACTTGGGTTACATGATTATGAATTTGGTAGCAAAACCAGCTTAACCTTAAACCTAGGCCTATCAACTTACGCGCAAGGAATTAATTAACCCTATCTCATACGAGAGTAGGCCTTCAGTTTACAAAATGCTAGCCACGGCCTTGTTTCAGTTTTGGGCCTATCTTTTTCTAAAATGCTCGGATTATTAAACTTCTTTGGGCACTTATTCCTTCCCCCCCCCCCACAATTTCTTTTTTCCCGGTTAGGTCAACTGTACGCCCTTGACAATTGGTTAGGTTAAGTCATATTTTCGTTACATGACATACGGTGAGTAATATATATTTCTAGCGTAGGCTGACCATATTTCCTCGAGACAAAAACGGGACATTGGGATGGCAAAAAAGGGACGGGGGTTATGTAATATTCTGTATTCATGAAAAAGTAAGTACATAAACATATTGAGCTTACAATTATTCTTCAGTGACAGAACCCATACAAAAATTTAGGTAGACGTAGAGGGGGACTGTATTTCACCACGATCGTACCATGAATATTTCTCCGATGAAGTAATCTTACGCAGCAAATTTCGGTCTTTCAACACCTTATCATAAAACTTCACACTCCATGACACAATTTTGTCTTACAACTAACATAGCCCTCATTGTCTCAACACTTAATCTAGATTTCTCCTTTGACCACATACTGTTCATAACAGAAAATATTCTCTCAACAGGTGCTGTACTTCCTGGAAGACAAAGAATAAACTCTCCAATATTACAAAAATTTTATAGGTTATGAATAATAATTTATGAATGACCAATATTAAAGTATATTTATAGTTTTTATTAAAAACGGGACAAAATTGACATTTTTATTAAAACGACGGGACGGCCAGGAAATATTAAAAAAACAGTACTGTCCCGTTCAAAACGGTACGTATGGTCAGCCTATTCTAGCGAAAATATCATGACTTAACCTAACCAGCTATCAAGGGCGTACGTTGACCTAACCGGGAAAAAAGAAATTGCGGGGGAAAAAGGAATAAGTGCCGTTTTTGTAATACAAAGTGCAAAGAGCAATTTTATTTTACATTTTTAGTTTTTTACTTAAGATCTATTGATCGCTATTAATATTGGATCTTTTCGGTTTGACGGCCTGTAATATTTTTTAACATTACTTGTTTTTTATAGTTTTAATCGAGGATTTCAAAAATAACATTCATGTTTTAGAGAAACAAATAGTGAGGCAGTTATACATTTTAGTTTAGAGAATATCATATACGGTTTAAGATTCCAAAATCCCTGAAAGTTTTAGGTCAACTGTACGCTCATGACGATTGGTTAGGTTAAGTCGTGATTTGTTCGTGTTTTGACAGTAAACTAACGAAAATATCATGATTTAACCTAACCAATCGTCAAGGGCGTGCAGTTGACACCATTTGTATTTCAAAACGTCAGACGAAGTTGCAGTAGAATCCATAAGGAAATTGGACTCGTTCATTTGGCAGGGGATACTAGATATGAAGGGGGTCGGAGGAAGCCAAGAATAGCGTAAAAACTGAACATATTTCATCCTCTTACTTTGACTAATCTCGTTACAAGTTTCGTCTTCCATGATCCCATTTAGAAGGAAAAAACTCATCAATGAGTGCGTCGCTAGGCGTTCACAATATCCTACTGGGTTCATCCAATTGATATAGTAGATTTTGAGAGGAGAGAACTGAGTAACAAATTTTCCTATATTGAGGTTCAAAGTAAGGAGGAATTAAAATTTCACCTCCATTAATAGCAAACAAAAATACAGTTAGGATAATAGGAGAGTGTGTGTGTGTGTGTGTGTCACACACACACATTTTGAGGGAACTTCAACCAAAATACAAACAGTTAAAATACAAAAAAGTCATTCCTATAGCTGCCTGATTCATCGTACGAACAATTAAAATAATTTAATCTATTGTATTACTTCAGTTTGCTGGGCTTAAATCAGCAGGAGCAGTTGGACTCGGACTATTTGGAGTTGGGGTTGCTTCTACTGTTGATGCTGCTGCTGGTGGAATCATTGGACACTTACTTGTCAAGTGAGTTTCATTTGTGTAGCTAGTGTTCATTTATAAGTCTAAATTTTAAAACACTCGCAGATAGAATGTTCAGATTAATAAGCACTCATTTTTTTTGTGAAAGATAGTATTTTTTTAACAGGCTGTTCCAATTTCTTACAATTTATATACAATTATCAGTATCGACAGTATTTAGAATATTTTAAACATTTATTTACATAAATAATCTACACGTATGAAGAGGTGAATTTCTCTTTATCTTGATAATAACATTGCTTTTATTAGGGCTTTAGAAAACCTTACATTTTTAAAAATACCTCTACAAAGTATTTTCTTACAGTTTTCGTTAATAAACTCGACCTTAGATGGCAGTATTACTCATTTTAAACTATTATATTTCGCCAAATTTTATAAATTTAATTAATATTTAAAAGACATGTAACTTAAACTGTCAGCTAGTGATTTTTTTTTTGGCATCTGCTACATTTAATATTCGTAAAAATGACCAATTCCGAATAGGATGGATTTCATTTACTTGGTATACCTCATTCTGAAAACAAACAATTAGTTAAAAAAGAGGAAGAGTTGTGACTGGCTTAGGCCCCCAGCCTATAGGGCAATAAGGAGAGGTTGTGCGCTTGTATATCTGTTTTTGTTTGCTCTTAAGGGATAGGAAAGGGGTAGCAGGTATTGCCAACTTCTCCCAAGTCTAATGAAATGGGTTTGCTGTGCCTTACTACGTGTGACCAGTCCCACTAGATGACTGCCGTAAATCTTGTAATCAATACCTAAATAGCCAACTAGTAAATAGATCTAAAATTAAAATTCAGCTTTGTATTCCTACGTCATTTTTACATCATTCTGTTTATTTCGTAGTGGCGTGAAAAGAGAAATTCCATTTGAAAAACTAAAAGAAGCTTTTGGTGAACATGACAAAGATTCTGATGGAGTTCTTTCCTACGAAGAACTGGTTGACGTTCTTAACAGTCTGGGATTAAAGCCTGAAACCGAGGAACTTAGAGCCGCGTACAAGTCGGCCACGGGTCACGACGATGAAGGACCGATTAAACGTAAAGAATTTTATAAGCTTTTTGGTATTACATTCGAACATAAAATATGGAAGGAAGTTTTTAATAAACACGACAGAGATTCTGATGGACTTATTTCTTACGAAGAGTTAGAAGATATTCTATTATATCTGGAGTTAAATCCTGGAATCAGGGAACTACGAAGTGTGTATAAATCTGTTACAGGAAATAATGATAAACAGCTGGTGGGTTATGAAGCGTTTTTAAAAATAATTACCACTATGCATAAATCAGTGGACTGAAGAACTTCACTTTTGTGCGAAGCATATTGAGTTCTAGGCCTCTGTGCAAACCCAAAGAAGAATACTAATACATATTAATGTCTTAGAAAATAAGCAAAATATTTCTATGTTCCGCATCCTCTTCTTCTTTTACATTATGTACTGCAGCATTTTAGCTATATAAAATCTCTGAAACATGAAATAATTTTTATTATATAAACAACAGCTCAAACAACCCGAGTCACTATAAACAAAAGAGCAATGGAATACTAAATTTATTATACATGAAGTAACGTCTAAGGTAAATATTATTACAATAATAGTAATTTTGTACAGAAAAAGTAAGAAGTAAGTTATTAACAGCCACTAGTATCTGAACAATCTTGCTCTCCTTATCAGATGGATACCTATAGTTAAAGTATCCAAAGAATTATTAATATACTAATCAATCATGCCGGCCGCACAGAGCATCGTCTCGCGACTGACGACTGAAGTCGCGTGTGATTTTAATTGACAGAATGGGAGCCTCGCACACTGCAGCGACCGCGACGGGATTCGCGTTGACAGGTCGCTGCAGTGCGGGGCTCCCATTATGTAGTGTAAAATCACACGCGACTTCAGTCGTCAGTCGCAAGACGAAACCGTGTGCGGCCAGCCTCAGTGTATTGTCACCATCTTTCCCCGAATAAAACATTTCTTTATATGCTGTAAGAAATTAATCTCTTGGGTATTCTTTATTGGATGCTCACATGGATTAGGTTTTAAATGATTTTTCAGTGTAATCTCTATTTAAATAAATTTAATTCATTTTAGTTTATGACGTATTCCTTTTTTACTCTTGCGTTTGTATATATACACTGTGTATGTATATATATAACTAGGCTACGTCGTGGCCAGTATGGTAACACCGCTTCTCGTCCATCAGCAAACTTAAGCGACATTGAGTCTGGGTAGTAGTTTGATACAAGACCGTCCTCTGCGTCCAGATGATGTAGCGACCCGTGGTTCAGATCCCACGTAAAGCTGTAGGACCCCTCCGTCATATGATCAAAGATGTTGCGAAGGAGGTTTAACAACCCAATCACTATTAGTATATAAGAAATACAAACTTACGCTGCACCTTGCTGCTGAAGAATTCTGCACCGGTATAACTTTTTTTTATGCGGAAAGGAGGGGCTAAGTGCGAGCGTGCATAGAAACGCCTCCACCCACCAAGAGAAGAGTCAAAATCAAGGTCCAAATTTCTCGATATGCTTGGACACTCTGCGTTTCAAAGAGTGAAGGTCATAGACAAGAGGAAAGAGGGAGTGAGGGAAGTTGTTCCAGAGTTGACGGGTTGAGTAGATGAAAAATTGAGAATACCGATTAACCTTTGCGTTAAAGCAGTGGTTCTCAGCTTTTTTTTCACTGAAGGCACCCTAAACTCATTTATCATATTACACGACACCCCTGAAATAGTTTTTTTACGTAAAATATTGCAAATAATTGTTAAACATTAAAACCTGCCTAATTTCAAACACTGAGTTATGAATTGTCATATTTTAATAGTTGTTGTTGTTATTACTTTGAAAAGAAAATGTAAAGAAAACCAGTAACAATTAACTTGATAAATATTATTGCTCTCAGTAAGATACTGGGCTTGATTAGATTTGCAAATCTCTTTTATATTAAATAATCATAAGTCTAGATTTCTGCGGCACACCAGGGAAATATCCGCGGCACACCAGGGAGATATCCGCGGTCACCAGTTGAGAACCATTACGTTAGAAAGTTAAACTGAAAAAGAATGAATGTGTAAAAAGTCTGGTACTATGCTCTCCTCAAAGGAGGAGACATGCAGTTAGAGAGTGCAGAAGAGCAGTGTCCGCTATAATAGCGGTAGTAAAGAGAGAGTGAGGCTCGTTTATTGGGCTGACCTAAACAGCATGTATGTTTCTATCTGCAGAAATCGTTGATTCTAAGTTTAATTTGGTGATGCTTCAAAAGTGATGGATTAGTGATTAGGTTAATTGTCTAATTATTATATCACAGTTAGGGGTAATGTATATAGCTTCTAAATTAGTAAAATAGGAATAAATTGGTTGAGGTTGGGAAGCTGGCACAAATGGTAGGCCCGAAAGAAGATCTAAGTCAAAGCACCAGTAAGTACCCTTATGTCTATTTGATAACCTAATACCTAACGGGGTCTAACACCCCCACGTTATTATAGTGATCTCTCCAGGAAAGATTAAAAGAAAGAAAACACCAGGAATGTTAAGAGAAGAGGAAGGATTAAGTTGTGTATTGTTGAAGTTAAGGGGGTAGTCGTGTGGAAGATTGTAACGAGTAGACAGATGAAGGTTGAGGCATTGAAAGCCACAAGGTTTCCTCTGCCCCGCTCAGAGATAGTAAAAGGATCAGAGGTCAGGTGCACCAGAGCCGTCTCATGCAAAACATGGAGTGACTGTTGAGAGGGACGCTTTGTGAAGCTGATGGAGAAGTGAAGAATTTAATTACTGGCATATGGGTACCCGGTCGATTCGCCGACGGACGTTTTGCCGACAGACGTTTTGCCGACAGACGTTTTGCCGACAGACGATTCGCCAAATGGACTATTCGCCGAATGGACTATTCGCCGAATGGATTGTCATTAATATTTCTATGACAAAACACACACACATGTTATTAAAGGTTATTATTAAATGTTATTGAATTATTTTGTTAAAATATTAAATTATGTTAAATTGACAGTTATAGACGCTTGACGTTGTGGGGCCGCGCAGTTAATTTTCCGCATTTATATTATTTTTATATTAGTTACCGACAAACCAATTTTGCGCGTACCAAATTGTATATATTTTATCATTGTGTAATTTTAAGAATCATATATAATCTTTATAAATAAGTATTGTACATAAATTTATATATATATATTTAATTAATTCAGCTGTATATAAATAACAAAATCTTCTGTAAAATAACCTCAGCCAACCAAGAACTCAATAAACTCTGAAAACGACCGGCTTTTCCTTCAAGACGCCAACCCCCCAAACGACAGGGAGAGAAGAGGACACGAGAGGCCCCTAAAAGAGATACCCAACAAAGCGATAGCTTGCCTCTCGTATCCTTCATTCTTCCCGGCAACTACAAGTAGCACCAAGAAGGAACCAGCTACAATTGGTGACCCCGGAGTGACCCGAAGCAGCCAGCGGAAGCAGCATCCTTCAGTCGCCGGGCGGAACAAACCGAAGCCACGCCTCTTCGCCGCCCACCCGTAGTAGCCGGTCGGAACCAAAGCAGCAGCAGACCCGAATTACATTCCCGCAAGATGGAATCTGTTGAATCAGGAGTGCACCATGTCACCATCAAGCCACCCACGTTCTCTGAAGCGTCGGCCGCAGGATGGTTCTCCATCATGGAGGCACAATTCCACATTTCCAGAATAACATCCGAAGAGACCAAATTTTTCCATGTTCTAGCCTCGTTACCCCCCGAAGTCGTCTCACGAATTTCAGCAGCAACTCTCTCCAACAAGTCGTACACCGATTTAAAAGAAGAAATCGTGAGTCATTACGAAAAGACGAAGCCAGAACTCTTCGAACGACTCATCTCCAACACTCCTCTCACTGGAAAGCCCTCCCAATTCCTTCAAGATATCCACCAAACGGCACTGAAGGTGGGCGTCAGCGATGATTTGGTGAAGCATAAATTCATCCAGGCGCTCCCATCCTCAATAGCGCCCGTCGTAGCAGCACAAAAGGAGCTGACGCTAACTCAACTCGGCAAACTAGCCGATGAGTTAATACCGTTCGCTCAACAAAGCTGCTACGCGGCGCCAACGTCAACTCGAGCCAATACAAGCCCAAGAACGAATATCCCCATCGGCCTAAAACCCTTCAGCGAGAATCAGCGGCCGGTGGTGTGCCGCGCGCACCTTTATTATGGCCCCCAAGCAAGGACCTGCAGGCCATGGTGCAAGTGGCCAAATAAAGATGACGCCAAGCTGCTCCCCTCGTCACGCCCAAATTCAAGATCTTCCTCACCATCAAGAGAAACGTCGGAAAACTAGATAAGCAGGCTGTGATTAACGCGACGTCCGGCCTGCCGCTGATCTCAGTCGCAGCTCGCATCGCCAGTCTGAAGGTCAATTTTATCATTGACACAGGAGCGAGCATCTCAATTTTACCACCAACTTGTGTCAATGATTGTCAACTCCACCCAACCGCAGTAAAGATTTCCACCGCAAACGGTCAGCCGCTCGAAATATTCGGAGAAGTAACACTGGACATATCAATTCCTAAATTACGAAGAATATTCAGGTGGCCATTCGTCGTCGCCCAAGTCTCCAGTCCACTTCTCGGCGCCGATTTTCTATCCCATTATGACATCCTTGTGGACTGCAAGCATGGCATTTTGAAGGATAGAGCAACAACTCTTCAAGCCACTACTAAACCTGTGCAATCCAAAGACCTTCACCTCATCAATATTAACCCTACCGACAAATTACCTCAAGAAATCAGGAACCTGCTTGACAAGTACTCCTCACTACTGAAACCAGCTCAACCGCAGAAAGTTTCCACCAACACTGTCAAGCATACCATCGACACTGGCAGCGCACCACCAGTGTTTGCAAGCCCTCGACGTCTTCCACCCGATAAATTATCCTCAGCTAAGGCTACTTTCAACAACTTACTTCAAGATGGAATTATAGAACCCTCAAAATCACCATGGGCCTCACCGTTACACCTCGTTCCGAAGATACCAGGCGAATGGCGGGCGTGTGGTGATTATAGAAGCCTAAACGCTGTCACGAAACCGGACAGATATCCACTTCCTCATATAAGAAGTCTGTCAACATCTCTGCACGGAAAATCATGCTTTAGCAAAATCGATCTAGTCAGAGCATATCACCAAATTCCAGTCCACCCAGAAGATATCGAGAAAACGGCTATAACAACTCCATTTGGTTTATTTCAGTATTTATACATGCCATTTGGTTTAAGAAACGCCCCTGCAACATTTCAACGCTTCATGGATACAATTTTCAGAGGAGTTGACTGCGTATTTGTGTATCTCGACGATATTTTAGTCCATTCAAATAACGCAGTTGACCATTTGAAAGACTTAGAACGCGTATTCAAGATCCTTCAAGAACACAATTTAAGAATTTCCTTAGAAAAATGCATATTTCAGCAATCCAAAATTGAATTTCTGGGTCATGAAGTTTCCCCAGCAGGCATTCGTCCTCCTGTAAACAAAGTCTCCGAAATTCAAGATATTCCCCAACCGCAAGATTACCAAAGCCTCAGAAGATTCCTAGGAATGACGGGATTCTATCGCCATATGATACCCCGTTACGCCGATTTAGTCTCACCTTTAAGTGAAATCGTCAGAACTCAAGTCAAAAGCAAAAGTCTACAGTGGAACGACGAAGCAATTCAAGCCTTTCAAGATGTCAAGGATGCACTACGGAACGCCGTTACGCTTTGTCATCCTCTTCCATCAAGCTCAATCCTTCATTTAGTTACGGACTGCTCACAAATAGCAGCTGGAGCAGTTCTTCATCAAATAATCGACAGCACACCAGTTCCCATCGCCTTCTTTTCCAAGAAATTAACTACAACTCAGCAAGCGTACGCCGCATACGATAGAGAATTACTCGCAGCATACCTAGCCGTCCTGCATTTCCGTCAATTTTTAGAAGGTCGTCAAGTAATACTCTTCACGGATCACAAACCGATGGTTTCTGCCTACAAGAGTCCCTTACGAGCCAAGACAGACCGACAACAACGTCATTGGTCTGCCATCACGGAATACGTATGCGATGTAATACATATCTGTGGATCCGAAAACGTCGTAGCGGACTGCCTTTCACGCAACGTAAACGCAGTACATATCGACGCTTTCGATTTATCAGCAATCGCGGAATCTCAACAAAAAGATCAAGAAACGCAAGAATTTCTCCCACGTCTCAAGCCGTTCCCGTTTCCAGAAAATACAACTTTATATTGCGATACATCCACGCCATATCCCCGTCCTTTTGTTCCCAAGCAGCATCGATCTTCCATCTTCAATCAATTTCATAATATTTCTCATCCAGGCATCAAGCAATCACTTCGTATCATTAAATCAAGATACTTTTGGCCCTCAATGAATAAGGATATTCGAACTTGGTCCCGAAATTGTGAATCATGTCAATCCTCAAAAATTTCTCGCCATACAAAATCAGAAATAACCCCCTTCGATTTACCAAGTTCAAGATTTGAAACGGTACATATCGACATCGTCGGTCCCTTACCGCCAACCACTTTGCCCGGTCAAACATATCCTTCCCCATATAGATATCTCCTAACCTGCATCGATCGTGCCACAAGATGGATAGAAGCATATCCTCTGATTGATACTACAGCCACATCAATAGCACACGCATTTCTCGATGTATGGATTTCAAGATTTGGTGTACCACTGCAAGTCATAACGGACCGCGGATCCCAATTCGAATCCGAACTCTTTAGGGAACTCTCAGCTCTCATCGGATTTCACCGACTAAGAACTTTGTCGTATCGCCCTCAGACCAACGGAATAATTGAAAGATCTCATCGCACCATCAAGACAGCAATCATCGCTCGAAAACAAGATTGGCTCCCCGCTTTACCCATAGTTCTCCTTGGTTTACGCAGTCTCCCCAACGAATCGGGTTATTCACCGTTCACCACCGTCACCGGAACCACCCTATTATGCCCGAGGCCAATGATCGCCAATTCGTCGTCAAAATCCAATTCAAAATTCATCTCCGAATTAGCCAAGAAAATGACGCAAATCGATTTCGCCCAACTCTCTCAAGGAAACATTCACTCAGCCCCCAAATCATTCATTCCATCGGAACTCCACAAATCAAGCCACGTATGGGTACGCATCGACCGCGTTCGAAAACCATTCGAGGCACCATATCAAGGACCTTTCCGTGTTCTCGAACGCCACGATAAGTACTTCGTAATAGAAAAAACCAACGGATCATCAGAAGCCATTTCAATTAATCGTTTAAAACCGGCGTATATAGTTTCAGGTCCCACACAGGTACCGGCAGTGGTGGGCACCGTTAACCAAAAAGTTAACTTCGTTAACCGCTAATCCGTTAACCAAAAAGTTAACTTCGTTAACCGTTAATCCGTTAATTCGTTAAACATGTAACGGAAGTTACCGATAAACCGTAAACGTTAACTTTTATTATAAAAAAATGAAAAACACAATATATATAAAATTTAATTTTCCCTCTTCTTCTCGTTCTCCATTTTGTCCATGAGATGCATGTTGCCCTTCATGAAAATTAGCATATCAAAGTTTTGATGTCCTTGCCCATAGAGAACAAACGCTCCACTGCAGCACTGGAGGGGATGGCTGTGTTGAACTTGATGAACAAGTCCACCAACACTTGCTCACCCAAGAAGGCAGCATCTGTCAGCAAGTCCTTGGAGTTGGTCTCCAGCCAGGTCTTGACCAAGTTCTGGGCCTTGCCCTTGAGTGACCTGTGGCTTCTGCTGCTCTCTTTTGTCTGGATGACAGCACTGAAGAAGTCATCCTCCTCCTCCTCCTCGTTGTTGCTGCCTCCACTGTTGCTGCCCACTTCGTTGGACTGCTGCTTCATGGCCTCCTCGACTGTACCCTCCATGCTTTTCCTCACCCTGGCGACCTTGGTGTTGTCATACTTGTCCAACCAGATGAGGTGAAAACGCTCCCATTGTAAGACATCAATTGACTTAATTTATGTCATCAAAGTGACATGAGAATTGAAATCTTACCTGATCAGTTTTATGGTTCTTGAAATGTATCAAGGAGACTACTAATAAGGTACTCACAGACATATTATAAATATACATGACTTACTTGACAACGATTATTTTTAAATATTCACTAGCACAAACATGTTGCGCAAGAGACAGACTGCAAATGAAACGAATGTAGTTATTTGTTGTAATTGTTACATATATATTATTGAAAGTGCTCTAAAATGCTCGTGATATTTCTTGAAAGAAGTTGAAACATTCAACTCAAATGGCAAATCTTTCCGCCTGATTTTACAGTCGACCATGTTTTGCTCAAACCAATGCCATAAATAACTACCATATTTGGTAAGACACAAATTGTGGCGACGGAAACAAATATATCGCCTGATTTTGCACTGCGGAAATGGAAATTCGTTCATCATTATTAACAGTGGCGGATTAATTGCGCACCTGCTCAGCACTGAAAATAATAGAAACTTTTAAACGTTTATTTATGAATTTTTTGGGTTAACGGACTTGAGTTAACGGAAGTTAAATGTAACGGAAGCTAATTAGTCCGATAATGATTTTCAAAGTTAACTTAAAAGTTAAATCGTTAACGAAAAAGTTAACTTCGTTAATTAACGATTAACGGATTAACGGTTTGTGCCCAGCTTTGGGTACCGGGCGCACAATCGGACGACATCGGATCGGAGAAAAAGCACGCAAGGAAAAAGGACGATGGAGGACGCACCTCGGAGGTAGCAAATACAGACCTCAGGACGGGCGCGCAGGACAACGCAACAACCGGACACGAGGCCGACCGAGGATCAACGCGAGCTGGACGAAGGATCCGATTCAAATCAAGACCCGAATATTTTTACTTTTGATATACGTGCTCCGCTTCTCGGGGTGGGCAGTAGTGTGGGGTCGCGCAGTTAATTTTCCGCATTTATATTATTTTTATATTAGTTACCGACAAACCAATTTTGCGCGTACCAAATTGTATATATTTTATCATTGTGTAATTTTAAGAATCATATATAATCTTTATAAATAAGTATTGTACATAAATTTTTATATATATATATTTAATTAATTCAGCTGTATATAGAATAACAAAATCTTCTGTAAAATAACCTCAGCCAACCAAGAACTCAATAAACTCTGAAAACGACCGGCTTTTCCTTCAAGACGCCAATCCCCCAAACGACAGGGAGAGAAGAGGACACGAGAGGCCCCTAAAAGAGATACCCAACAAAGCGATAGCTTGCCTCTCGTATCCTTCATTCTTCCCGGCAACTACAAGAAGGAACCAGCTACAACGTAAAAACATAGATACCTTTTTAAATAAATTTATATCGATAATACTATATAAAATGTTTATATATATATATATATATATTATATATATATATATATATATATATATATATATATATATATATCTTTCTCGGTGTATATTGTATAATTTAAAACTTTCGTTTTACAGTAGACCATGGAATTCACTTTGACGATGTCCGGCGAATTTGTCTACAACAATTTGTCTAAAGATACAGTTCATCTACAACAATTTGTCCACAACAATTTATCTACAACAATTAGTCTACAGATACAATTTAACTACAATAATTTGTCTACAGATACAATTTGTCTAGAGAAACTATTACTAATATTTAAAAAAATGGCGATTGGTTAGGTCAAGTCGTGATATTTTCGTATGTTTTAACAGTAAACTAACGAAAATATCATGACTTAACCTAACCAATCGTCAAGGGTGTACTAACTTTTTATGGCCTTTCTCTGAATCAATAAATTGAAGAGGCATTGTGGGTTACTGAACAGTGAACAATGTAAAAGTTCCAGGATGACTGCAATTTTAAGTGCGAAAACCTAAGACATAAGTTACTAAGATTTAAAAAAGGCAACAAACGAACAAACGTTTCAGAATAGCTTAAACTATAAAGGCACAAACGCAAGAATTTTCGTATATATATATATATATATATATATGATGAATAAAACCACGAAGGAAAGGAAACACAAAATGGTGCTCAAGCGCTTTCGTCTAATGACATCCTCAGGAACACTGAAGTACATAAAAAGGTTAAGCCTATATATAGGTTACAGAAAGAAAAAAGAAAAAATAAATAACATACATACAAACACACACATATATATATATATATATATATATATATATATATATATATATATATATATATACATACATATCTATATATACAAATACATACATACATACATACACATATATATACAATAAACAGAGAAGTAAATATTAAAAATTAAAAATTAAAACCTTAAAGGATTACCAGTGAGGCGTACAGATTTGTAAGGAAAAATATCGATTTTTAGCACAAGATCAAATGGATTATAAAAATACAAATTTATACTGGAACTCTGCCCGGGTTTTAACACACTGCTGCCTATGGTCAGGTTTCGATATATATAAAAAAAATAAAATGCAAATTAAAAGTTAATCGATTTTTAGCACAAGATCAGATGGATTATAAAAATACAAATTTATACTGGAACTCTGCCCGGGTTTTAACACACTGCTGCCTATGGTCAGGTTTCGATATAAATAAAAAAATAAAATGCAAATTAAAAGTTAATAAAGTAGAAGACAAGTTTACCAAAGATTTAATGTTTTACCCTTCTTATCTAAATCTGTTTTAAAGGAATTCAACATAACAGGATCGAGTTGAAAAAGACCTTTGCTTATGTTGAAGTTATTTGAAAGTTGGATAATGGCAGACTCAAGAATATTTCTATTAACAATGTTGCTTGAATGGAATAAAACTGACGCATTATTCCAATCAATACAGTGGGCTAACTCTGACAAATGGACAAACAGGGCACTGGACAACTGTCCTGTTCTAACGGAATATTGATGCTGTTTTATACGTGTGTGCAAATCCTTTCCCGTCTGACCTATGTAAAAGGAATCACATTGTTTACAACCAATTTTATAGATAATGCCTGAATTATTGGTGGGGCTATTTTTTACTATGATATTTTTCACAATATTGTTATATGAAAATACTACATTAATATCCAAAAGTTTAAGTACATTAGCAATGCCAAAAAGCCCGGGAAAAATGGAAGTACTAAAATATTTTTTGACAAAGTACGAGTGTTAATATTGACACGATAGAAAGTTCGTTTTGCCTTGTTGAGACAAGATTCCATAAACGCAGATGGATAACACAAATCACTTCCAATACCGTTGATTTTTCCAATTCGGCATCGATGTATTCCGGACTGGCGATCCTAAGGGCGCGGAGAAACATTGATGAAAAAATGGCCTTCTTAGTGGGGGTATCATGTCCCGAGTAAAAGTGTACGTAGGACAAATTGTTTGTCGTTTTCCGATAGATACTAAACTTAAAACCTGGGCTTTCCCTATGTACACGCACATCCAAAAATGGGATTGAATTGTCTTGCTCAACTTCTAAAGTAAACTTAATGGAGGGGACTTGATCATTTAACTGAAGGAGGAAGCTATCCAGGTCACGATTCATGGGCCAGATACACAAAATATCGTCGACGTACCGCAACCAAGGGATGCCAACCCCCAGGATTCTCGGAATATAGGTAATTTCGAAAAACTCCATATAAATATTGGAGAGGAGGGGCGATAAGGGGTTGCCCATAGCCATCCCAAAAACTTGTTGATAATACTCGTTATTGAAAGTGAATTTACAGTCTTTGATGCAAAGCTTAATGAGTTCCAAAACAATGTGTGAAGGTAGTGGCAGGTCATACTTATGTAATTCTTGGGAGAGAAAGTCAAGCATATCGTCAATCGGCACTTTTGTAAACAATGAACAAACATCAAAACTGATCAATTTATCGTTAGTTTCAGTACGTGCATTATTCAATTTTTCCGTAAGATCCATGGAATTTTTTACATGTGAATCAGAGATAGTTCCGAAAATGGGGGACAAGACTTTGACAAGCCATTTGGAGAGTTTATAAGTAATAGAGCCCACCGAGCTAATAATAGGGCGCATAGGGTTACCAGGTTTGTGGGTTTTAATAAGACCGTAAAGGTAGGGCAGAGCAGGTGAAGTGGACATGAAAAACGGAATTAAGTCCTTATGATCTTTGAGAAGGCGTTTCAAGCCACTATTAAATGATTTGATGACGTCATCCTGCGGGTTCTTCCTAAGTTTGGTGTATGTGGCGGGGTCCTGGAGAAGCTCGTTCATCTTTCCGATGTAGTCCACTTTGTCCATAATAACTATGGTGTTAGCCTTGTCTGCTTTAGTAATATGGAGCTCCCCATCTTTTTTTAATTGTGAGAGGCTATTGCGAAAACGTTTAGGAAAGTTATCTTCGTAATTACCATTCGCCGCACTATAAACGAGGCCTTTAACTATGTTAAACAAATACTGAGGAAGATTACACTGTTTTTCAAAACACGCGAGACTGTAACAAATTTGTAAAGCCGAAGGTTTTTTAACAATAAAAAGAACATACCATATCCAAGGGCACTTTTTGCATCGTCACTAATGTTTTTCGAAGAAAGGTTCAAAACACACTTTGAGCTTGCTTTTTACTCCACTGACTATCTCGAATGAGACTTAATTTTTCGATCCAAAATGTTACGAAGTGAAGTAGTTCTCCGACGCAACTCGTTGTAAATTTCATCAAACAAAGGTTGGATCCACGGTTGGGGAATAACGGTTACAAAATTATGTTTGGCGATGTTTAAATTTTTGAAGGCGGACCACTCATTTTGTCTGGTGACTTCAATATGTTTCTTTAAAATTAATCTGCTGAAGTTGTTGAACGGATGGTCGTCAATTTGTCTGAGGCGAATCGGAAGCAGGGATTTGGGAAGAACTTGCTCCTCCAGACACTTAGTAAGAAACTTCCGTCGGATACGAATTGCATGCCCCTTCATTAATGTAGAAGAAAACACGGACACAAACGGAGACAAGAGAGGGAACAGCAAGCCGAAGAACGCGTGGGTGTTCATTATATGAAAATTATTTCACGAAAGTAACACGTGAAAAATATTTATGATGAATAAAACCACGAAGGAAAGGAAACACAAAATGGTGCTCAAGCGCTTTCGTCTAATGACATCCTCAGGAACACTGAAGTACATAAAAAGGTTAAGCCTATATATAGGTTACAGAAAGAAAAAAGAAAAAATAAATAGCATACATACAAACACATATATATATATATATATATATATATATATATATATATATACATACATATCTATATATACAACATACATACATACTACATACATACATATATATACAATAAACAGAGAAGTAAAACTAAAAATTAAAAATTAAAACCTTAAAGGATTACCAGTGAGGCGTACAGATTTGTAAGGAAAAATATCGATTTTTAGCACAAGATCAAATGGATTATAAAAATACAAATTTATACTGGAACTCTGCCCGGGTTTTAACACACTGCTGCCTATGGTCAGGTTTCGATATATATAAAAAAAATAAATGCAAATTAAAAGTTAATCGATTTTTAGCACAAGATCAGATGGATTATAAAATACAATTTATACTGGAACTCTGCCCCAACCGTGGATCCAACCTTTGTTTGATGAAATTTACAACGAGTTGCGTCGGAGAACTATTTCACTTCGTAACATTTTGGATCGAAAAATTAAAAGTCTCATTCGAGATAGTCAGTGGAGCAAAAAAGCAAGCTCAAAGTGTGTTTTGAACCTTTCTTCGAAAAACATTAGTGACGATGCAAAAAGTGCCCTTGGATATGGTATGTCCTTTTTTATTGTTAAAAAACCTTCGGCTTTACAAATTTGTTACAGTCTCGCGTGTTTTGAAAAACAGTGTAATCTTCCTCAGTATTTGTTTAACATAGTTAAAGGCCTCGTTTATAGTGCGGCGAATGGTAATTACGAAGATAACTTTCCTAAACGTTTTCGCAATAGCCTCTCACAATTAAAAAAGATGGGGAGCTCCATATTACTAAAGCAGACAAGGCTAACACCATAGTTATTATGGACAAAGTGGACTACATCGGAAAGATGAACGAGCTTCTCCAGGACCCCGCCACATACACCAAACTTAGGAAGAACCCGCAGGATGACGTCATCAAATCATTTAATAGTGGCTTGAAACGCCTTCTCAAAGATCATAAGGACTTAATTCCGTTTTTCATGTCCACTTCACCTGCTCTGCCCTACCTTTACGGTCTTATTAAAACCCACAAACCTGGTAACCCTATGCGCCCTATTATTAGCTCGGTGGGCTCTATTACTTATAAACTCTCCAAATGGCTTGTCAAAGTCTTGTCCCCCATTTTCGGAACTATCTCTGATTCACATGTAAAAATTCCATGGATCTTACGGAAAAATTGAATAATGCACGTACTGAAACTAACGATAAATTGATCAGTTTTGATGTTTTTCATTGTTTACAAAGTGCCGATTGACGATATGCTTGACTTTCTCTCCCAAGAATTACATAAGTATGACCTGCCACTACCTTCACACATTGTTTTGGAACTCATTAAGCTTTGCATCAAAGACTGTAAATTCACTTTCAATAACGAGTATTATCAACAAGTTTTTGGGATGGCTATGGGCAACCCCTTATCGCCCCTCTCCAATATTTATATGGAGTTTTTCGAAATTACCTATATTCCGAGAATCCTGGGGTTGGCATCCCTTGGTTGCGGTACGTCGACGATATTTTGTGTATCTGGCCCATGAATCGTGACCTGGATAGCTTCCTCCTTCAGTTAAATGATCAAGTCCCCTCCATTAAGTTTACTTTAGAAGTTGAGCAAGACAATTCAATCCATTTTTGGATGTGCGTGTACATAGGGAAAGCCCAGGTTTTAAGTTTAGTATCTATCGGAAAACGACAAACAATTTGTCCTACGTACACTTTTACTCGGGACATGATACCCCCACTAAGAAGGCCATTTTTTCATCAATGTTTCTCCGCGCCCTTAGGATCGCCAGTCCGGAATACATCGATGCCGAATTGGAAAAATCAACGGTATTGGAAGTGATTTGTGTTATCCATCTGCGTTTATGGAATCTTGTCTCAACAAGGCAAAACGAACTTTCTATCGTGTCAATATTAACACTCGTACTTTGTCAAAAAATATTTTAGTACTTCCATTTTTCCCGGGCTTTTTAGGCATTGCTAATGTACTTAAACTTTTGGATATTAATGTAGTATTTTCATATAACAATATTGTGAAAAATATCATAGTAAAAAATAGCCCTACCAATAATTCAGGCATTATCTATAAAATTGGTTGTAAACAATGTGATTCCTTTTACATAGGTCAGACGGGAAAGGATTTGCACACACGTATAAAACAGCATCAATATTCCGTTAGAACAGACAGTTGTCCAGTGCCCTGTTTGTCCATTTGTCAGAGTTAGCCCACTGCATTGATTGGAATAATGCGTCAGTTTTATTCCATTCAAGCAACATTGTTAATAGAAATATTCTTGAGTCTGCCATTATCCAACTTTCAAATAACTTCAACATAAGCAAAGGTCTTTTTCAACTCGATCCTGTTATGTTGAATTCCTTTAAAACAGATTTAGATAAGAAGGGTAAAACATTAAATCTTTGGTAAACTTGTCTTCTACTTTATTAACTTTTAATTTGCATTTTATTTTTTTATTTATATCGAAACCTGACCATAGGCAGCAGTGTGTTAAAACCCGGGCAGAGTTCCAGTATAAATTTGTATTTTTATAATCCATCTGATCTTGTGCTAAAAATCGATTAACTTTTAATTTGCATTTTATTTTTTTTATATATATCGAAACCTGACCATAGGCAGCAGTGTGTTAAAACCTGGGCAGAGTTCCAGTATAAATTTGTATTTTTATAATCCATTTGATCTTGTGCTAAAAATCGATATTTTTCCTTACAAATCTGTACGCCTCACTGGTAATCCTTTAAGGTTTTAATTTTTAATTTTTAATTTTTACTTCTCTGTTTATTGTATATATATGTATGTATGTATGTATGTATGTATTTGTATATATAGATATGTATGTATTATATATATATATATATATATATATATATATATATATATATATATATATATATATGTGTTTTGTATGTATGTTATTTATTTTTTCTTTTTTCTTTCTGTAACCTATATATAGGCTTAACCTTTTTATGTACTTCAGTGTTCCTGAGGATGTCATTAGACGAAAGCGCTTGAGCACCATTTTGTGTTTCCTTTCCTTCGTGGTTTTATTCATCATAAATATTTTTCACGTGTTACTTTCGTGAAATAATTTTCATATTTATATAGAGGGTGGGCCGTAAGTTTCCATACATAGGAAAATTTAAACGTTTGTTTTTATGTTTCAGATACCCTAAGAATATGCGTTTGTAAGATCTTGTTTACTGATGAAGCAAATTTTTACGTCAATGGAGAGGTTAATCGGCAAAACATACGTTATTGGAGTAATGCTAACCCTAACTGGCTGAGTCCGACGAAGATGCAAGGTGCCGGTAAAGTGATGGTGTGGGCCGGGATATGGGGTGACAGAATTATTGGACCAATTTTTGTCAGTGGAAATCTTAATGCCGAAAGGTATCTTAACATGTTGCAAGAAGAGATTTTCCCATCCCTGCTAAACGAGGAAGGTAACTTCCCAGTTTACTTCCAGCAAGATGGAGCTCCACCTCATTATGGTCTTCACGTGCGTCGGTATTTGGATCAGCAGTTTCCGGATGCTTGGATTGGTCGGCGTGGTCCTGTGGAGTGGCCTCCCAGATCCCCAGATCTCACCCCCTTGATTTCTATCTTTGGGGGCACTTGAAGGCCATGGTGTATCAGGAAAAGATACGAGACATAAATCATCTAAAGGAACGTATCACCAACGCCATTACAAGCATAACGTCAACTGTGCTAATGCGTGTTCATCAACAGTGGGGAACACGTATTGAAATGTGTTTTCAAAACAATGGCAACCATGTAGAGCATATTATATAAATAAAAATGGTTGTCCATAAAAAAATGTTTATTTTTCCTATGTATGGAAACTTACGGCCCACCCTGTATATATATATATATATATATATATATACATAGATAAACATTTTATATAGTATTATCGATATAAATTTATTTAAAAAAGGTATCTATGTTTTTACGTCAAGCGTCTATAACTGTCAATTTAACATAATTTAATATTTTAACAAAATAATTCAATAACATTTAATAATAACCTTTAATAACGTGTATGTATTTTGTCATAGAAATATTAATGACAGTCCATTCGGCGAATCGTCCGTTCGGCGAATCGTCCGTTCGGCGAATCGTCCGTTCGGCGAAACAGCCGTCGGCGAATCGTCCGTTCGGCGAAACGTCCGTCGGCAAAATGTCTGTCGGCAAAACGTCCGTCGGCGAATCGACCGGCCACGGGCATATGATAGTAGGAGTGGATAGGACAGGAAGTGCGACTTAATAGATCACTGATAAAAGGAAGAGAGTGGGTGAGAGGAGAGAGAGCAATGAGGAACACCGCTATTAATAGCTTTAGGAGAAGAACAGTGGCTATCAATAACTGCAGCTCAGGGGCGTACCGAGAAATTTGCCAAGGGGGGGGGGCGAACTTGGAACTAATCGTAGAAGTATAATTGAAATAGAGATAAATAATTTTTATGTACGTTCATGATGAGTTTATCGTTCAGTTAGAGATGATTAACTAGCTACTGCTAAGATACATTATGAATAAAAATATAAAAATTATATTATAAAACATATAAAAATTATGATAAAAATCTGATTACTAACATAATATTCAATGCAAACCGCACTTAGGATGCTCAAATTTGTATTAACATAAGAATAAATAAGCACTAATTTCGAGATTAAGCATTTCCTTGGACTGTTACCTTTATAAAAGAAAATTATTCTCAGGGTCGGATTAAGAGTTTTCGGGATCCTAAGCCATTTATGGAAAACTGATGTGTTGGTAATTGGGAGGTAACGAAAATGGTTCACTGAGTAGGTAGGTAGTTAATCTAACAATTATTAAATTCTTTTTATGCCAATAACTGGGTGCATGAAACCAATTGGTTGCTCACCAGAGTTATTCTCCACACTAGTATTTATATACTGTGTGACAAGAGCGTGCTCGGTAATAGATATACATTACCGATCAACCAACCGAAAAAAACCAAGAGGACGCTGGTGGAAAAAGCCCCGCGAAAAGGAGGACAAGGGAGAACGAAAACGAGGAACAGGGCGACAAGACGGAACGAGAAAAGGGAGAAGAACAAACAACGGGAAAAAGATCCCCACCAGCAAGTACGCTATCAACAATTAAACAAAAGGGGAAAAGGGACTCTCTAATAACTAGCAGTAAGTGACTAATTGTGTTTTTAACCCAGTTAGAAGTAAACGTCGTAAATTAAGCTGGGTCAGACAAATTAGGCCTACATTGTGGTCTAAAACCTAGCATTAACTCATAGCTTAACAAAGGTGAAGGTAGATTGCCCTAACCTAATTTGGTGAGGAATCCTACTGTGGACCTCAATTTATCTGCCCGCTCTGGACCATTTCCGGAATCTCTAGGCTGACCCCTACAAGACTAGACTTAATCTACTCTATAGTTAGACTGGAGATATTAGGGGTGGGTTAATTGGGGACCAATTCATACAGAGCATTTTTCACAATGGTAGCCCGTGTGTGGGGAATTTACATACTTTAGGCTTAACTTAACAAAAATTGCAGAACTATGCTAATGGTCTAGCCTAAACCTAACCTAACCTAATCAAGCCTAAAGTAACAAACTTGCCTAATTAGGTCTACAACCTAGGGCCTAACTAGGAAACCTCTACGTTTAAGGAGTCCCCTTCTCTTATAAGCTTAGACCTGAGTGACACACAAATACTTGGGGGGATTTAACTAAATTTAAAACTTGACTATTTTGTCTGATTACTCAGTTTATTTGTTCTCTTGTCTCTGGTAATTTCTTCTTGTCCTATATTTCATTACGGTCCCCAGTTAAACAATTTTGACTTAAACATGGACAGTGAGGAATTGAAACAATTGAAAAAGAGGGGAAAGTTGGGTGCTGTTACGAAGGCCATGAACACTTTTAACAAAATTACACAACCAGGCAAGGAAGATTTGGAGTTTGTAATTATTAAATTGGATAACTTTGAAAAGGATATAATAGCTATTGATGAGAGTATTTCAAAGTTAATTGAACCTGAAATGGTTGATGAACAACTTATAGACCTTTACTCTGATAATGAGCAGCAGGTAGCCTTAATTGAACAACAAGGAAATTACAGTCTCGTTTGACCGACTTAACACCAAATAAACCTATTTCTGATTTTAATCGAAGTAGAGCTAACCTTCAACAAAATTTAAGTGGCATGCCAAATCCTGAGTCACAAGAATTTAGGGCTAAGTTACCCACTTGCTAGTACCAACATTTGATGGGGACATGGTGCAATTCCCATTTCATTGAAAAAATAGCTATTGATTTCTTGAAACGTAATTACATTAATAGAGATGAGATTATATTTGAATTAGCTCAACAAATTATTGATTTTGCACCCGTAAAAGATAACCATAGTGATATGGAAATTTTTTATTTAAAATTAGAAGCTATTATGGGACAACTTGTTAGCAATGAGATAGATGTTAAAGCTTCATCTTGGTTTATACAAGGCGTGGTTCTTAGGTGCCTTCCTTTGAGGATTAAAGATGTTTTAGTTCAAAAGACGGGAGAAAATTATCCTAATCTTGAAATATCAGAAAACACTTTCCATCTATCCTAACTAATTTCAAATTGAGAAATAGTTCAACACGAATAAGACCAGGTAATTATGTATTTTATCCCACTCAGTCATTTTACACACCAAAATACATTTTTCTAGTAGAATTTGATGTGATTTGTTCAAATATGACCTCCATTTCGTCAGAAATGAGATCCAACAAAGTTATAGTACTTTGAAGTTTGGCTCATTTTCAAGGGAAATGGAAGTCAAAATCTAAGCAAAACATCAAATATTACTAGGAAAATGTATTTTGGTATTAATTAACCTAACCTTACCTAACCTAACCCTGGCTAAACGAGCCTAACCCTGGCTAAACGAGCTCTCGTCTGTATCCACCACCTAATCCATAATAAGGTAATACTCTAGGCTCGTTTAGCCACGGTTAGGTTAATTAATACCAAAATACATTTTTCTAGTAATATTTGATGTGTTTTGCTTAGATTTTGACTTCCATTTCCCTTGAAAATGAGCCAAACTTCAAGTACTATAACTTTGTTGGATCTCATTTCCGACGGAAATGGAGGTCATATTTGAACAAATCACATCAAATACTACTAGAAAAATATATTTTGGTGTGTAAAATGACTGAGTGTGATAATACATAATAACAAGACCCAGACTATGGATAAGCCAAAGACTGTCCCAGAGACCAACTAGCTACAACCAAACAGACAAAATTTGATATTGTAGAATCAAATGTGACCAATTGTAACACACAAACACCTACATTACAGAACTTTAATGTAACTGCTGCCTCAACTTACACACCATATTGCAAATTTTGTGCAAGTGATGAACATAGTAGTACTGGGTGTGGCAAATATTCAGACTTTAACTCAAGATCTAAAAGATGTGAACAGTTGAACCTATGTAAAAAGTGTACTGGCCAGGGACATTATAAGAAAGATTGTAAATCTAGGTTAAGATTCAATTGTAAGTTTTGTAAAAGTTCATGACATGTCTCATCAATGTGTGATTCACTGAAGTGTCCAAACAACAACTACTCAAACTCAAAAGATACCTCCTCCAAACGAAGGTAATCAAGAAAATGCCACTTTCATGGGACATTCTGTTTGTTCAAACAATGTAACAAGAACACAGGTTCTTTTACCAACTATTACTTTGGACTTAGTGAATGATGAGGGTAGCACCACTCCAGTGAGATGTCTTATAGACTCTTGTTCTCAACAAACATTTGTTTCGGAAATTTAGTTAATAAATTGGGTTTGACACCAAACCTGAATGAACAAGAACTCAATATCACATCCTTTGTTAAGGATAACTCAAACAAAAATAGCTATATGACAATTGACCTGGAACTACATGTAGAAAATGAATTAGAAAAAATTAAAGCAGTCATTATTTCAAAAGTAGGACAAAACAAACTAGTTATACGGTACCCAAACTAGAACAAACTATAAATCATTTAGGAAAACAGTATAATATAGCTGATAGACATATCAAAAACACAGTAGCTAACATTGAAATGTTAATGGGAGATTATATTCATCTTATTCATAAGGGCATAGTGAAGATAGGTAATGGTATAGCTTATCAGACTCCATCAGGGATAGCCCTTTGGGTGACCTATCCAGATACAACCTAGACCTAAATCAAAATAGTTCATGACTAACAAATACTATGTGCCTCAACTCAGTCCTACATAACACCCAGGGCCGGATTTACTTGCTTGTGGGCCCTAGGCCAAACCTTATCAGTGCACCCCCCCCCCCCTCCCCCCCCCCCAAAATTATATATATTGTAATTTAAAAAAAAAAGAATACAACATAATGTAACACATCAATAATTTTATTCAAATTAGTTTTATATCATGTACAACTTATTCTTACACAAAGGAATAATAGAAAAAAATAGTCAAATTGAAGCATAATAAATTTTAATAAGAATTGCAACATAATGTAATACATTATATACAGGGCTGGCGCTAGGAAGTGCGGGGCCCAATTAGAAAATTGTTAGCGCCTAGCGGGGCTCTCTACCCTACAAAACCTGAAGATTGATGCTTTATGCTTCGTGCAGTATGCCAGTCCCAGCCAAAAAGCGTTGAGGGCTTGAGGCTCCACCATTAGCCACAATGATATACTAAAAATTGAAAGCCCATATGAAAGTTTAATGTTTTATTACAAGTTAAGATAATTACTGACATACTGTTTGTGCATAGGCCTTCTAAAAACAGACTTTTCTGGCTTTTTTATCCGAGAAATCTTTCAAAATCATTTCAAACTCAATGGTTTTTGTAATGTCATTTTCTATAGATAGCATTGCCAAATTATTTAGTCTCTCTCGTGAAATTGTGGACCGTAGGTACGTTTTAATCAGTTTTAGTTTTGAAAAACTTTGTCTCTATCTCTGCTTGTGCTTGCCATGATGATGATGATGTAAGGGCTTTTTCAATTACTTTTCTTTTAAAAAAGCTAAACGGCGACGATAAACTGAAATTACAAACAAAAAATAAAATTTACAATAAAGACTCCCTGGCACTGAAAAATAAAGATGTGCATGTATGCATCTAATGATTAAAGCAAAAGATTTCATGATTTTAAAAGCCTGGGAGTAAGAAGAAAAGCGCAGGGGGCAAAAGAACAAGCTCTAGTAATAGAAATGTAAATGCTCTCTATGATAATGAGGCAAAAAACTAGTTAATTTAATATGTAGGATCTACTTACCACCACGTTTCTCTGTTACATGCAGGCTTAAGACACTTCAAGTTTGCAGTTTGGACATATAAACAATTTGGACATATTTAACAAACAACACAACTTTACATTCCAAGCTTTATGTTATATAATCTCATTAACAGCGCTCTTTCTGTGTTGAGGGTTTGAATATCATCCACAAATTACCTTTTTTTTAAAAAAGCTAAATGGCGATGATAAACTGAAATTACAAAACAAATAAACAAACAATTAGCAATAAAACATTGAAACATAGATATACGAGGATGGACTGAATAGTTTCACTGCCTTCACAGTAACAAGAAACTTCGTGCACACTGGACACTCATTAATTCATCATAGCATCCCCACTCGAGCGCGTGCGCGGGGTCCCCTTGGGGCGCGGGGCCCAATTTGAACAAATCTGTCTAATTGGCTTAAAACCGGCCTTGATTACATATTAATAATTTTTAATCAAATTAGTTCCATAGCAAGTACATCAAAGTAAATCAAGTTCCATATCATGTACATCTTACACATAGGAATAATGGAAAAATACAATGAAACTGAAGCATAATAAATTTTGCAAGCACAACTATGTGAAGTTCAAAATGACTTTTCCTGCTTTTTTCTATGGCAAATTTGTCAATGATACTGTTTGTGTCAAGGGATTGTAGGAGGTCCCCAGTGGGCCCCCAGTTACTGGTGGGCCCTAGGCCAATGGCCTATGTTGCCTATTGGAAAATCCGGCCCTGAATTAACACCTGTAAGAATAGCAACACTTTGAATAATATTATAACAACTGAGAACATTAATTCATCACTATCAAATGAAACTCTGGATGAGGCAATTCAAACTTTATGGTTGCTAGAATCTGTGGGTATACATGACACAAATCAAACTTCAGAAGATCAGTTAATGGTAGAAAGATTTGAAGACACCATTCAGTGCAAAGACAATAGTTATTTTGTTGAGTTACCTTGGAAAATAAATTGTCCAACTTTAAGAGATAATCTCAAAGTAGCTAAAGGACATTTATATAAAGTAATGAAAAAACTCAAATAAGATATAATTCAAATGTACAGTGATGTCTTCAAAGAACAGCTACAGAAAGGCTTCATTGAAGAAGTAACAAATAACCCTTTTAAAAAAGATGGTTGTCATTATTTAACCCACAGGGGGGTTTATCGACAAGATGCCCCAACAACAAAATTCATAGTAGTACAGGGTGTACATAAAGTCAGGATCTATTTTTGTGAAGCACTTGGAAATTATATGGAATTTTATCATAAAATGATAATGGTAACATTTATTAAATAATTAAGAGTAGGATTCGACGTGATGCCCATCAGTATCCCTGCACAGCTCAAATTGTTCCGCAGCATTTCTAAATACATTCTGGAGCATTTGCGGGGTTATGTTATCTGCAGCAGTTCGTATACGTGTATGTAAGTTTTCAAGACTCGTAATCTTCATCTGATAGATGTGCAATTTGATAAAGCCCCATGCAAAGAAATCTAAAGGGGTTAAATCTGGTGATCTCGCTGGCCAAGGTCTGTTGCTTTCGCGTCCAATCCAGCGATTTGGAAAAGTCCATTTAGATAATCCTGAATAATTTTGGCATAGTGACAAGGAGCACCATCATGTTGATAGACGACAGGGATAGGATTGTTAGTACCGTCATCTATCAATATGATGGTGCTCCTTGTCACTATGCCAAAATTGTTCAAGATTATCTAAATGGACGTTTTCCAAATCGCTGGATTGGACGCGGAAGCAACAGACCTTGGCCAGTGAGATCACCAGATTTAACCCCTTTAGATTTCTTTGCATGGGGCTTTATCAAATTGCACGTCTATCAGACGAAGATTACGAGTCTTGAAAACTTACATACACCTATATGAACTGCTGCAGATAACATAACCCTGCAAATGCTCAGAATGTGTTTAGAAATGCTGCAGAATGATTTGAGCTGTGCAGGGATACTGATGGTGTCACGTCGAATCCTACTCTTAATTATTTAATAAATGTTACCACTTTATCATTTTATGATTGAATTCCATATAATTTCAAAGTGCTTCACAAAAATAGATCCTGACTTTATGTACACCCTGTATATAACTGTAGCTTCAAAGACAGTGATAAACACAGTTTGAATGATTGCTGATTGAGGGACCTAATCTCATTTCTGACCTTGTGAAGATCTTACTCAGGTTCAGGTTAGATAAATATGCTGTACAAAGTGACATTTCAAAGGCATTTTTGCGAATAAATCTTAAAATGAATATGACAAGAACCAACTTAGGTTTCTTATGGCTCAGGGATCCATTTGATTTGAATAAAGGGTTCATAACCTATAGATTTAATGTTGTGTTGTTTGGAGCCAATTGCTCACCTAGCCTATTAGCATTGACAATTAGACATCATTTGAACCAGTTTAATAACTCTTTAACACTGAACTTCCTCAAGGAATATTTTTACGTAGACAATCTAATAGGCTCAATATCAACAAAATCTGAATTATCTGAGGTCTATGAACACTCAAAACATTATGCAACAAGGTAACTTTGAACTTAGAGAGTGGATTTCAAATGATGAGATTTAAACAAAAAAATTTTAAAGGATAATAATGGTCTTACTGAGCCATCAGACAGAGTTAAACTTTAGGTATGAACTGGTATTTGGATGCAACTTCTAACAGTCATGATTCAATCTGTACTAAAGGTTTTAAATTGATGAGGAAGCAAACACTAAAAGATAAATATTATCAGAGGCTTCAAAATTTTTGACCCCATCGGTCTATTCCTGCCTTCAACAATAAAATCAAAGATTCTCCTCCAAGAAGTTTGGAGGACATGTTGGGTGGGATGATCCAATAACAACTGAAAATCAAAAATCTTGGAAGAAGTTAGCTGCTGATTTAACAAAAGTGCAGAACATTAAAATACAAAGGTGCTGTGGGTTTAGGGATAAGCCCCAGAGTCTTCATGTGTTTGCTGATGCAAGCACACAGGCTTATGGGTGCTGTGCGTACCTTGTAAGTCCTACAGAAAGTCATCTAATTTATGCAAAAGGGAAAGTTGCACCTCTCAAACCTACCCGAACCATACCTTAATTGGAACTATTGGCTGCTGCATTAGCCATTAAAACCATTTCATTGCTTAAGGATGCTTACCATGAGGTGAACATAACTGATATCCACATTTGGCTTGACAGTCAGATTTGTCTTGCCTGGATACGGAATGATAGCATTAATAGTAAGAACATCTTTGTAAGAAATAGGCTAAAAGAAATAGCTGAAGCTAATGAAAGCCTACAAGTCAACTTTCACTATGTTCCAACTAAACAAAATCCAGCAGACTTTCTGACCAGAGGTTTATCCTACAAGTTGTTGAAGTCAAACAAAACTTGGTTCATGGGACCTAAGTGGCTGTGTTATACAGACCAATGGTCTGTGGAACAAGTTAACTTGACATTAAATTTAATCTTTTCAAATGAAAAGGTTGAACCAATCACTAATTATGAACATTATTCTGATTTCAGCAAACTTGTCAGGGTCACAGCCTACTGTTTGAGGTTTGCTCACAACTGTTTAACTACAATTAACAAATAGCTAAATAAGAACAATCATAATTATACAGAAGTTGCAACCAAGTACTGGATAGGGCATGCACAACAAAAGGAGTACAATAAAGAGTTAGAATTCTTGACTAATGGGAAACAAACAAAGAGCCTGTACCATCAGTAGTTGTGGATCTAAACTTGTTCAGAGATGAGGAAGGTCTTCTAAGGTGTAAAGGAAGATTAGCCAAATCAAAACTGTCTTACAAAAGCAAACATCCAATCCTTTTACCTAGATTTAGCTATTTGACAACATTAATCATCAGACAAACACACAATGATGTACATCATATGGGGGTTACCACAGACATAACTGCATTAAGAAAAATGGATCATGTCAAGAATAGTGAACCCAATTTTACCATGTCAAGAATAGCGAACCCAATTTTACCATGTCAAGAATAGCGAACCCAATTTTACCATGTCAAGAATAGCGAACCCAATTTTACCATGTCAAGAATAGCGAACCCAATTTTACCATGTCAAGAATAGCGAACCCAATTTTACCATATCAAGAATAGCGAACCCAATTTTACCATGTCAAGAATAGCGAACCCAATTTTACCATGTCAAGAATAGCGAACCCAATTTTACCATGTCAAGAATAGCGAACCCAATTTTACCATGTCAAGAATAGCGAACCCAATTTTACCATGTCAAGAATAGCGAACCCAATTTTACCATGTCAAGAATAGCGAACCCAATTTTACCATGTCAAGAATAGCGAACCCAATTTTACCATGTCAAGAATAGCGAACCCAATTTTACCATGTCAAGAATAGCGAACCCAATTTTACCATGTCAAGAATAGCGAACCCAATTTTACCATGTCAAGATAGCGAACCCAATTTTACCATGTCAAGAATAGCGAACCCAATTTTACCATGTCAAGAATAGCGAACCCAATTTTACCATGTCAAGAATAGCGAACCCAATTTTACCATGTCAAGAATAGCGAACCCAATTTTACCATGTCAAGAATAGCGAACCCAATTTTACCATGTCAAGAATAGCGAACCCAATTTTACCATGTCAAGAATAGCGAACCCAATTTTACCATGTCAAGAATAGCGAACCCAATTTTACCATGTCAAGAATAGCGAACCCAATTTTACCATGTCAAGAATAGCGAACCCAAAAATTCCCTTGTCAAGAATAGCGAACCCTGCAGGTGTTGGGTTCACTATTCTTGACATGATCCAATTTCTCTTATGTTACAACTAGCCTAAGACCCGCCCTTTGTGCGGGTCGCTGGTAGCAAAACTTAACCAAACTATCACGACTTAACTGAACCAATCGTCAAGGGCGTACAATTAACCTAAAAAAATAAATAAAAAACAATAAATTTTTTTAAATTTATTTATTTTTATATATTAAGAGAAGAGGATTCTTTATACTGTACGGCATTGACGATTGGTTAGGTTAAGTCGTGCTAGTTTGGTTAAATAAAAAAAGACTAACATAAAAGCATTTAATATGTCCTTAACTAATTACTTAAAATTGGGAAACATAAACCTACTGTCTGAAGTTATGAAAATGTCCTTGAGGACTTCCCATGTCAAGAATAGTGAACCTAATTTTACCATGTCAAGAATAGCGAACCCTGCAGGTGTTGGGTTCACTGTTCTTGACATGATCCAGAAAAACTTATTGGATACCCAAGGGAAGGATCACTGTTAAAACAGTCCTGAGTGAGTGTGTCACATGCAGGCGTATTCATGCTAGGCATTGACTGTAGGGGTGGTTGACACTGAACAAAAAATGTACATTGTACTGTTTACATGTGCTGCCGCATGAGCTGTTTATCTGGATGTTGTGGAGGACCTTACAGCAGAATCTTTTGTTGCTGTCTTTAAGAGATTCTGTGCATGACATTCAGTACCCAAGACAGTTTGGACTGACAATGCTACATATTTCAAGGCTGGTGAACAAGTCATCAACAACTTGTTAAGCAATGAACTCTCACAATTATATATACAAAATTCAAACATAAAGTGGAAGTATATTCCGGTTGCCTCTCCTTGGTATGGTTCTATCTGGGAGAGAAATATACAAACAGTAAAGAATTGCTTGAAGAAAGTAATTGGTAAAAAACAGATACACTTGTTTGAGTTGCTCACTCTCCTAGCTGAGATTGAGAACATCATCAACAATAGACCACTCACTTATGTGAGTGACAACATTAATGACCTGGAACCATTAACTCCAAATCATTTGATTCAGGGAGAACAAGTTAGTCTCCTGCCAGACTACAATATAGACTCTTCAGAAGACCCAAACTAGACTCAATGACATGATGAACTCCAGACTAAGTTACAACACAACTAGAGTTAAAGCTCATTTCATTAAACAGTGGAAAACTGAGTACTTGATGGGTCTAAGGGAGAGAGACAAACAAATGACTAAGAAGGATTGGTCTGACACAATTAAGGTAGGGGACCTTGTTCTCATACATGACAGTACGCCAAGACAATACTGGCCTCTGGCTAGAGGTTTAGAACTCAGACCAGGGGCAGACGGGGTAACAAGAGTGGTCAAATTAAGGACTTCAGCGGGTGACACAAAAGAGATTTCTCTTTTGTACCCCTTAGAGTCTGGACCCAAAACAATGGACATTGGAGAGCCCTCTCCACCAACAGTAACAACTGGAGACACTGAACTTCCAGTAACTATTCCTTTGACAGTAGGAGTGGTAACGCATCCTACTACAAGATTGACAGACACAAGACCTCAGCGACAAACAGCGTTAAAGGTGCGACTAGTTTTACAACAAAAAATAGATGCTGGGGAATTGTACTTTCATCTTCTAACTTTCACTTTTCCTTTTCTTATGGTAAAGACCATAGACAGTTTCATCCTATGGATGTATATTTTCTCTTCTAATTAAATGCTACATCTTCTCCATGAGAAGGTGAGGATAGTTGCTGTTAATCAGATTAACAGGCATTTACAGTCAAATAGTTAGCTAGTCTATACTCAGACATAAAAATTGGTGACAATGACACCAAGATTTTTATCTCCCGGGGCCCCCAGTATATGGAAAACTGATGTGTGGGTAGTTGGGAGGTAACGAAAATGGTTCACTGAGTAGGTAGGTAGTTAATCTAACAATTATTAAATTCCTTTTATATCAGTAACTGGGTGGATGAAACCAATTGGTTGCTCACCAGAGTTATTCTCCACACTAGTATTTATATACTGTGTGACAAGAGCGTGCTTGGTAATAGATATACATTACTGATCAACCAACCGAAAAAACTAAGAGGATGCTGGTGGAAAAAGCCCCATGAAAAGGAGGACAAGGGAGAATGAAAATGAGGAATGGGGCGACAAGATGGAACGAGAGAAGGGAGAAGAACAAACAATGGAAAAAAGATCCCCACCAGCAAGTACGCTCTCAACAATTAAACAAAAGGGGAAAAGGGACTCTCTAATAACTAGCAGTAAGTGACTAATTATGTTTTTAACCCAGTTAGAAGTAAATGCCATAAATTAAGCTGGGTCAGAAAAATTAGGCCTACATTGTGGTCTAAGACCTAGCATTAACTCATAGCTTAACAAAGGTGAAGGTAGATTGCCCTAACTTAATTTGGTGAGGAATCCTACTGTGGACCTCAATTTATCTGCCCGCTCTGGACCATTTCCGGAATCTCTAGGCTGAACCCTACAAGGCTAGACTTAATCTACTCTATAGTTAGACTGGAGATATTAGGGGTCGGTTAATTGGGGACCAATTCATACAGAGCATTTTTCACACCATTTTAGATTTTTAGTAGTAGGGGAGGCAAGAGCTAGCGCCAAAGATGCCAAAATTTTTTCACTTTCATTCTCATCCTGTTGTAACCTAGCAATTTTACTGGGAAAATAATCATTTATTAGCGCAAGGGTGGGGGCGATTGCCCCCTGTCGCCTTCCCCTTCGGTACGCCTCTGCCACAGCTATTGATCGGCCAGAAAGGAAATTAGAGATGAAGGCACAGATAGAAGAATATAAACCGAAGGAGGGCAGTTTCAAAATTAAAGATTTGTGCCAGATTCTATCAAAAGCTTTTGATATGTCCAGCGCAACAGCAAATGTTTCACCGAAATCCCGAGGGAAGGAGCTACAGAAGCTAAGGCTAACAAAGACCCTAAGATCCACTCTAAGGTTAGCCCAAGAGAAAGGAAAGAGTAGGGGGTGAAGAGAAGAGAATAAGGGGTTAAGTAAGGAGGAACACCTATCACTCGTGGGTTAACATTCATTCAGAAAAAGAGAAAAAAGACTCACCATCATCATCCGCCGGCCACTGCTGACAAGTCAGAAAAATAGTCAGAGAAAATAGGAGAGGGGTGAAAGATGAAAAGAAGTAAAATAAGAGTGCTTACAAACCATGCAAACACAGTCTTAACTCACTGTCATACCATGCAAACTACAAACATGCAAGAAAAGAGTTACAGACATGCAAAGGAGAGGATAAAAAAAAAAAAAGTAGGTAAAGTTAAACAAAAAGTGCGTTAGTTTACGCGTATGAGCTACATCTATGTTCGTGTTAGTCTAATTTTTTTTTTTTTAAATAATTTTATTGCTGGCATCACACGCTGGCATGTCACAAGCTGGCATTTATCAACAGACTCATCCTCGACCACCAACCCCAGAGCTCCTGTTGCTAATTGTTTTTTTTTTATTTTAAACGTTAAAATTTTTAAAATGTCTGTCAAGATGGTTCTTAAACACATTAACGCTGGTAGAGTTCACGACGGGCGCAGGAAGATTATTCCATTTATCAATTACTTTAAACGTAAAGAAGTTTTTAGCGATATTAGTAATGAAACGTCTGCCACGCAACTTAACTCCATTATTACGAGTATTGCTATTATCGAAAGTGAACAGTTTGTCAAAATTTACATTATTGATGTTATTAACGATTTTGAAAACTTCAATAAGCTCCCCCCTTAATCTTCTAGTTTCAAGTGAATGCAAATCTAACACTTTAATCCTATCTTCATAAGGCTTGTTGCGCAATGATGGAATTAGTTTCGTGGCACGACGCTGAACCCTTTCTAACCTATCAATATCCTCACGCAAATACAGGCACCAAAACTGAATGGCATATTCTAAATGAAGCCTGACTAGGGACTTGTAAAGGGGCAATATAATATCCTTTGATTTAAATTTGAAATTACGCGCTATGAAGCTTAACATCCTATTAGCTTTTGCGCAAGACTCCAGGCACTGGTTCCTAACCTTTAAATCTTTAGATACGCGTATGCCTAAATCTACTTCCTCGTCAATGCTCACCAACTCCCTATCATCCATTGTGTACATGTAATTATTGTTACGAGAACCTACATGCAAAACTTTACATTTGTCTTCTGCCACTTATCCGTCCACTCCATAATCCTATTTACATCGTCTTGGAACCTATTTCTATCATCCTCATTAACAACCTTACTGCCTATTTTAGTATCATCCGCGAATTTTGATACGTTACTAGTCAATCCTACATCTATGTAGGATATGCAAGAATATCGTCAGTAGAGCGTCCCTTGCGTAGCCCATACTGACAATCTGAAAGAAGTGTGTGAATAAAAAAGTGTGTAAGAATCTTCCTATTAAGAATAGATTAAAAAATTTTAGAAAGGGAAGAAATCAAAGCAATTGGACGATAGTTGGAGGGTTGAGAGCGGTCACCCTTTGGGGACAAGCTGAATGAAAGTGAACTTCTAGCAGGAAGATCTTTTTCCTGTCTAACATCCTCTAACCAGTTCCCTTGCATCTCATAACTAAAGTTTTCATTATTTCTACCAAAATGGATGACTTTGGATTTTTGAACATTGAATTCCATCTGCTATTTGTTAGCCCAATCAACTAATCTATCAATATCTTTTTGCAGTTTATAAGAATTTTCTATATTTGTAACTGGGGGCAACTATTTTTGTATCATCTGCAAATTTAGAGATTTTACTAACTACTCCCTTTAAGTCATTTAGATCTAAAATAAAGAGTGATGGACCTAAAACTGATCCCTGTGGTACCATACCCAACTTTTCACTTTCTGCCACGTAGATTCATGACCATTTGGAATTACTCTCTGTTCTGTCTTCTAACCCCTTTTCTACCCAATTTATAATTGACCCCAATAGCCCATGAGCTTTTAATTTATATAGAAGTCTCCTATGTGGAATCTTGTCAAATGCTTTACTAAAATCCAAATAAATAACATCTATATCATTTCCATTATCTACCTGATCAGTTACAAACTAAATCCATGTTGTAAACTTGAAATAAGATTAAAATTCTCCAAATGATCTTTAATATTATTGGTAAAACTTTACAAGACACCCGCATTGCCATGAAACAATATATCAATCGATAGAGCAGAAAAAATGGTGCAAGTAGCTATAGGTATCATTTTGAAAATATTAGAAAATAAAAAAGTTATGATACCATGAAGATGTTACTAGGTCTATCATAGCTTATACTATTTGGATCTTTCTGTTTCATGTACTGTTTCCAATTTTGTTGAAAATAAGATATTTAATGTAGGTTAACTGAATGCCTGGTTAGGTCAACTGTACACCCTTGATGATTGGTTAGGTTAAGTTATGATATTTTTGTTATTTTTAATGAAAATATCATAACCAATCAAGGGCATACAGTTGACCTAACTGGGTATTCAATTAACCTAACTGGGCATTATATCCCATACGGTACAAAATTACAATAACAAACATAACATTTGAACTGCTCATTTCTCCAAATTTTTTAAATCAGTGTAAAAATCTACATTAAATATCATATTTTCAACAAAATTGGAAATAGTACATGAAATGGAAAAGATCCCACCATTTTTTATATATATGGTATTATATATTCTATATAGCTTTCACCATTTCTTACATCATTTACATCTGTTTTGAGACATATTGCCCCCTCCCCCCAACCTGGCTCGCCAATATATGAAACTCACGCTAACTCAGGCGTTTTAAGAACTTAATGTATTACCATACTTCTAATATCCAGGATTGTACAATTTGGCAGTTGCAACAAGGAAATTGTGGAATATTTCATTTGGATTGTTTGATGTTTTCAGGAAAGGTGATCTTGCTTCATCAATTTCAACGATACAACCATGTCCTCCAATTTTTTCAGTTTTATCTAAAACATAAGCTATACAAGCTTCATGGCAAAATGAAGCAAAATCTGCTGTGGTTCAGTCAGAAATATTCAGAGGATTTTAACTAATTCATAGGTAAATGATCATACATGAAATAGTTTAACAAAATGTAGTACATCAAAAAAATGTAGGTGAACTTTATTGAAAAATATATTTTTGAAGTATGACTATTGAAAATTACATCTTATAATTTTATTACACAAAGTTTTGCCTAAGGTCTTATCACAATGGAAACTATGTTTTTGGTAATCAATCAAAAATGACACTTTAAATCACTCAATAATAACTTATGTTCAACACAAAATTTAAATAGGTACTTTTGCATTATCCTCCCAACACTAATTTTTTTTTATAATGGAAGGAAAATAGTTATAAGTGTTGGGAGCAAAATATTCTGAAATTACATCATTAGTTATATGAATAAATATTCCTAACCTAACTTGAAGCCGGCTAATGCCTGTGGCAGGCTATTTTTAACTTAACCTAACCTAACCTAATCCCAACACTAATTTTTTTTATAATGGAAGGAAAATAAAGTACCATAACCAAAACCAAACCAACATTATATAAAAAAATTAGTGTTGGGAGGATAATGCAAAAGAACCTTTAAATATAGTAAATACTCGATAAATCAGACTATATAGGGCTCTAGCCAGTCCAACTCATCGTGAATTACCTTAATTACCCCCCCTCCCTATTTACCCCTAAGGAAGCATAAATACCCTCTAACCTTTTAAGTTTGATTAGTGAAAGTCTAATACAATGTTCAAAATAAACATTAAAAACAATAAAACTTTGTTTCACTTACCATTGCTGGAATTATTTTGAGCGCGAAACACACACAATTTTATTGTTTACCTTTTCGTACAATATAGTATTAAAAAAACACTTCACTTAGTAAAAGAAACAAAATAATAATGGCACTTGACAGAGGACGAGTCTGACTCATTGAGTATATATTTACTTAGCTCCTTTTCCTTAGAGCAAAACTTATCAAAAAACACAGTAACTGACATGTCACAACAATCCATCTTTATGCCTCAACTACAAAACACAAACTGACCAGATCTGACCTGATGGAGTAATTGAATGGTGTGGCAACTAAGGGGTTGCCAAATGTCGCTAGATATACCAATAATTGCTAAAAATATTGACATGTTGCTAGATATATCTCAAACTGTTGCTAAAAATGACATTGCTTCAAAGTATCATAACTTTGTTATTTTCTAATATTTTCAAAATGATACATAGGTGCTTGCACCATTTTTTCTGCTCTATCGATTGATATGTTTCGTTACTGTAGCATGTTTCATGTCAATGTGGGTGTCTTGTAAAGTTTTACCATATTATTCTTTATAAGTCTTTCTAGTATCTTTCCTACCAATGATGTTAAACTAACAGGCCTATATAATTTCTCACCTTCTTACTAGCCTTTTTGTAAATAGGTACTACAGGGTGCCAAACAATGATCCCCCCCCAAATTCTTCCTAAATTTAAAATGATGTGGTAATTTTTACTATACCACATGAAAGTACATCTATTTCTGCATCTTTTCAGGTATGGTTAATGGCTTCTAACATGTTGAATGATTCGGAGAAGAAATGATATATAGATCGCATTCGAGCAGTGACTTTCTGAGAGGTTTGTGATGCTGGTGCTGTGTTTGTTACATGTACTTGGGTGGCTATGTGCCTTGGAAGGTCAGAGGACTTTGTGAAAAGGAACTGGCAGAAGTCAATTGAAGAGTGTGAGACGGTTGCCAGAGGTTCTCTCTCAGGAATCAAAGAACATCATCCTGGAGGGGTCGTGCAGCAGAAAGAAGAGCTGTGGGGCTCTGGCCAAGGAGATTCAGCTCCAATGTGGAAAAACAGTAAGATGTGAAACGATTAGATTGTTTCGTGCCTGGCATAAGCTGGCAAAACTTCGGCAAACAGTGCTCAACATCGATGACAGGCTGTGGTTTGCGGATTATCTCAGAGAATGGGACAAGGATGGCTCCCTCCACCTCGCTGTCAGCGATGAGTTTTTGTTTACGTGACCAGGAAACCAAATTCCCAAAATGACATGTTATGGTCAAAGACTCACAATGAAACCCCCCGATAAAGAGCACTACCGGGAGTTACTAAAATCTCCTGACTGCATGGGTGTTTTTGTCCTTTTCATTGCCCACTGTCTGATGTGGGTGATGAAGCCGCATGACCAGAGCTGGGATGGAGCGTCTTTTCACCAAGAGATCCTTGCCCAGCATGTTATTCCATTCCTGAAGGATCCTGTGAATGTTCTGGACATTGAGGAGGTGACTTTTCTGCATGAGAAAGCCCCCTGCATGAAGGCTCTTCAAACCCAGTAGCTGTTGCATGACAACAATGTGGATTTCTTCAACAACAATGAGTGGCTGGGTAATTCACCAGACTTGAACATGTAGGATCCATCCTGAAAGACCGAGTGGAATCCCTGATTCTGCCACTGGACCATGGAGCAGCACATCGAAACAATCCTCCAAAATCTTGAGTATGACACTGACCTTTTCGAGTCTCCTCACCTCCTACCCTTGCTGACTTGAAGCCATCTGCCAAGCACAAGGAGGCAACACCAACTTTTGAGTGGTTTTGTTTAGACATAGAATTAAATTGTCTAAAAGATCAAATAATCAGTTTTTTTGTACCTCAATTAGTTTCATCTGTGCAGGTGGTGGGAAAATCATTGTTTGCCACTCATTACATTTGCTTTTTTCCATTTCCCTTGTATATGATCCAATCTTTCAAATGAAGAGTGACTAGGCATCCTGAAAACCTTTGGCCTTGATTTTGGCTCTTCTTACTTGCTCTGTTTGGGAGGGAACATTTTTGCTGGCATTCACTCTCTCCATAAAAAAAAATATTTTATATATATAATGTATACATTAGTTCCAGGTAATTTGAACTTGAAAAGGTCATGTGGTTATTTCTTATTGAAAAAAATTAGGTGAATTCTTGAAATAGTGCTGTAGAAATGGAGACAGAAGGAATTCCACAAATCAATGGGTAAGTTTTACATTGATTTTTCATGCTGTTATGTTAGTTTTTGTTATTTTATATAAGGAATTATTTACATTAGCATCTCATCAGTCAGTCAGCTTTAGTACCCTACCATTTACTTATTATATGTTCATAACATTTATGCAGTAGTTGTACCCTACTACCTATTTTAAACCAGGATTGGAACCAAAGTGGGTAACCCACTATGGAAAAATTATACACACCTACAACATGGTATCATACATGGTAACTTTATTAATTAAATACAAATTATTGAATTAAATAACTACAAAATTGTCTCGGGATTGGCAACATAGCCTATTGGGAATGGAAATAATTGCCATATAATAGAACCTAATATGTAAGCATTGGGTCCACATAACAACAAGAAAAACATATTATTTTGTATCAAAAGTTTCCATCACTGATGCATGAAAATTACTTTGAGAGAAGAAATAATGAAAACACAAAAAGTAGAAGTCTGGGGACTTTGTAAAGTCAGCAAAAATTGAAGACAGGAATTTTATATTAGCTTATCTCAGGGCTGTCTAGTTCCAAGCGATGCTTTAGGCAAGGGAGATCTACAGAAGCTAAGGCTAACAAAGACCCTAAGATCCACTCTAAGGTTAGCCTGAGTGAACACCTAACAATATAAAACTAATAACTCAAAAGGATAGGCCTATTCCTTCAGTTATTTAAGTGTAGTGAATGCCTATATTAAACTGAATAAGCTTGTTGCATAACCCCATTGCCTACATCAAAAGAGAGGTGCAATAGACAGCCACGTGCCCTACAACCAGAAGTGAGGGTCAGTGAAATAATAAGGTATGGTAATTTCCTTTTTACCCTTAGGCAGCGCTAAATACAGAAGGCATATAAATTTAATATTAACTGAAAAAACACTATTTAAGGTCTTTTGAAGACCTCCACAAACATAACTTTTTAATGAAAAGACATAGGGTTTTTGTTGTCAGCTCTCCACCAATATCTGTTGGAAATTTCCAACAGATGAGGGTGACAGCAATAAATCATAACACTATATGGCATAGTTTTAGGTAAATATTGGATTTTACTCCCAGTCTGGTTTTATAATGAGAGCAAACTTTTCTGGTCAATTTTGAGGTGCTTTGTATGAATCTACCATTGGTTTCCTGTGCAAATGCGTAGTTTTTGAGATATCGTAGCATAAATATATAGGATATGTTCATGTTACGAGATCTTGTAAATGGCGCATTACCATAGGAAATGTGCAAAACACCTCAAAATTAACCAGAAAAGTTTGCTCTCATCATTTTCATTTAAACTAACGAAAGTATCATGATGACAACCTAACCAATCATCAAGGGCATACAGTTGACCTAACTGAGCATTCAATTAACCTAACCAGGCATTCAGTTGACCTAACTGGGCATTCAATTAACTTAACAGGTTAATATTGGTTATTTCAACTAAATATCTTCTGATCTTTACATATTATGCACTCACTGTCACATTTTGGGCAAGTTAAGGATGAGAGAAATATGCTATACAGGTGACCCTCAGTATACACAGGGGTTAGGTTTCTGAAAATGCCCGTGTAAACGGAAACTGTGCATATGGGGACTAATACCTTATGGGAAAAAATACAATTGATCAATCCCTAGACCAACTATATTTCCTCATACATCACTAAAACACATACGGAAACACCAAAACACATACTATACATACATGTATATTTATATATTAATGGCATATAATATTATTATTGCAGTAACAAGAAAAAAATGGTTTAACTTACAAATAAAGGTAGGCAGATTGGGTAGAGTTGCTGCAGACGATGTTTACTGGTGAGAGTGTTGTTATTTACAGTATTGTGATTATTTGTTGTGATTTATTTTTTTAATTGTAGTACTAATAAAGTATAAAAACACATTGTAAAGAAGTTAAAATCATTAGAGATGCATATATTTCACATAATGATTAATTAAAATATTGGATAACAGCCTTTGTGATGTATAATTTGTAAATTTGCAAAATTGGTAATAGAATCCTTGCCACAATTAGGGTAGGGAGGGGAGGGGTAGAGCGACAGGCCACCACACATAGCTGTGTCAGCTCGGGAAAATGCATATGGATGAGATCCCCTCCCTTGTATATGGGAGGTGGGGAGCAAAACCAAAACAGTGTATAGCTGAAGCTACAGAGGATCACCTGTGTATATATCGGGTCCGCAAAAAAAAAAGGAGCATGACGAAAATGTTTACTGTACATTTATTTTTACACATAATGACAAATAACTTATTTTAGGCAAATAAGCAACAAATAAACTAAGTTAGTACCAAATTTCATGTCAATACGTCAAAAATTAAAGAAAATATAAAAGTTTTACTACAACATGTCATATAATTTTACAATTTCCAAAGAAAACAAAATTATAAGACTATAAAAATTGTTTGATATGTTTGCCAGAAATGTTTACTGTAAATTTATTTTTACACATAATGACAAATAATTTATTTTAGGCAAATAAGCAACAAATAAACTAAGTTAGTACCAAATTTCATGTCAATACATCAAAAATTTAAAAAATATAAAAGTTTTACATGTCATATAATTTTACAATTTCCAAAGAAAACGAAATTATAAGACTATAAAAATTGTTCGATATGTTTGCCAGAAACCTCTACAACCCTTCGTAATCAGGGCCTAAATTGATCTATAGCTTTATCTACTTGATCTTGGGTAATTTCTTCCCATTTTTGTACGATAACTTCTTTCAAATGTTCGACATTTCGGATCTTATGCTTGTACACTTTCTCAGCCAACATTTCCCATATTCCGTAGTCTACAGGATTCAAATCTGGACTATTAGGGGGCCAATCTTTTGGGTAAAGCAATTCAGGAACATTACTTTCTAAAAATTCAATAGTTGACTTAGCGGTATGCTCCCGAGCGCCATCCTGTTAGAATAAGAAGTAACCATTATTCGCCAATCGTCTCATTTTGGGCAGCATTTGTTCCAACAAAGTTTCAGTGTAATAGCGGGCGTCTACTTTGATGTTTGGCTCTACGAAAAAAACAGATGTCTTGCCTAGTTTAGACACACCGACCCATACCATTATGCTGGCAGAAAAATGATTATGGGTAGCATAAAGTCTATCATCTGTTATTTCATTTTTACGATTAACTCTTGAATACACACTGTCATTTTGGGAATTTCGCGGTGGTTCTACCGTAAACTTCTTTTCGGCAGTAAAAAAGCCGAGGTCTACTTTTTTGGGAGTGATATTTCTTAACATGCGTTCAGAACAAACAACTCTTTTCTGTTCGTTAATTCTATTCTATAATGTTTTATTAATATTTTATCTTCTTTAGAAAATGGCATATTATCATTTTTATTGATTAAAATTATTTAGGCATCTGAAAAAAATAATTTGTAATGAGAAAAACATTAAATTTTACGCGGAAATTCACTTTTTTTAGTCATTGCACGTTTGTGGCCATAAAATCTTTATTTTATGACCGATTTTGATGAAATTTGTTTTATACAACTCTGGTCTCTTTTATCTTTAGCTAGATATATAACATTTAAGGGTCTGGCAAAAAATGCGGGCGTGAGAGCAATTTTTGTCATGCTCCTTTTTTTTTGCGGACCCTGTATATATATATATATATATATATATATATATATGTGTGTGTGTGTACATATATATAAATAAGAAAAAACTATAGTATTTGTCATTTATCATTACTTATTCAAACTATAGTAGATGTAATTTCCCAGAAGAGTTCCTTGTTCCATGTGTGGTCTGTGTTTAACATATAAGTTTCTCAGGGGACTATTCTGAGTTTTATATATATATATGTCGAGGGGTACGTCCCTAAAAGGGCCCTCGATTTGTTTTAGACGACTACGGACAATGAATACCAGGGTTGGTCCCCTTGGTTGGAGTCGGAATTATATCCGAAGGATAATAGACACGTCACTCTCGGGTTACCAGTGGATGCACTCGGCGCTTGCGCCTAGTCAACAATGTGTGTGGAAGTCACTGACCCCAATTGGTTGTAAAATTAGTGCGGTGAATGGAAACGACTAACTCAATTTAACAGAGTCTTTTTAATAATTCACTTTGAATACAGAATTCTTTTTATATCAAAAATAATATTTAATTAAATTAAATGAAATTAAATTAATTAAATTAAATTACTTAGTAAAATTAACTTTGAACAGGTTGACTAAAGCTCAATATACAATTTTTATATATATCTGAGGTTAAGTTCCAATATCAATTGGAAGCTAAATTGACCGGGAGGGGTAGTGCCACTGCAGGAATATTTACAGACTTAGGTCACAGAGTTTACGTATTATGAAGATGGTCAGAAAGCAAAGAACCTCGTTTCCGACGCTCTCGGGGTTTTTATAACCTCGGGGTAGGCGGAGACGAGGTAAACTAAGGGTCATCCTCTTACGGGCGGAGCCTAACAGCAAGCGCCTATAATAGTTTTCCATATTCGAATTTAAGCGGAGGCGACGTTAATTTACTGCCTCGATTGGGAGATGGAACTTTGGGAGAGTTCCGGGGGCGAACCAATCATGATCGAAATAGGTTTCGCGGAATTTACATTTTTCTTTTGATAGTAAAGCATAATTGTAGGATCGAGAGGCGCCAGGGGGGCGGCCTGGAAGGAGGGTCGAACCTATACAAAAGGGAACTGATTTGGAAGGAATTTACAGGGCGCAAATGAATTTCATAATCGAGAGAATCACTTTTGCGTGATTCTTTGGAAAAGAGAAATAGGGGTTAGGAAGAGCTGAAATTTGGTATGCGAGTAGGTCGAGCTAGGGGAAATCTGGTGGGCTATAGGTTGACACAATTATGCTTTATCTATGGGAATAGATCAGGTTTTTAGGAAAATTTAATAATAAAAAATATAAAAACTGAGATGTTTATAGACGCTTGCCTTGCATCACGCGATGCTGACAATAATAGAGACGCGGAGGGATCGAAGAATTCATGCGATGTGCATATTTTCATATGCACCTCGCATCTAACAATTTAGATTTGGATTACTGGGATTTATGTGGATTAGATTTGGATTACTGGGATTTATACGGATTTATACGGATTAATGGGATTTATGTGGATTTATACGGATTACATTGGATTTCTCCGCGCATGAAAGAATGCACACTCTGTGATATCAGAACAAAGGAATTTTGGGTTCAAGGTTTAGAATGCAATTCGTCGGAGACGAACTCTTTTGTACCGTAAGGATTTACACTACGGGACACTACCTCCCCTTCTGCAAAAGTAACAATTAAACAAAAAAATAATACGGTCAACAGTTTTAAGCAGAAACAAAAACTAATATGTACATGCTAGCTAACTAATTAAAATTTTGATTTCTCGGTGTTGACAGCTAACGGGGGGCCGAAGATTGGGGCAGACGTCCGGGGCTTCTTCCGAAGGTGAGGGCTCCGAAGTAGGGGCATTCCACTTCAGTCGTCGACACGGGCGGCAAGCAAGGAATGAATATAATTATTAGTATTAGTAAGACAGCGGCGGCGTTGACGTAGGTGAGGGGCTGAACGTGGGATAAGACATGAGACCGTTCTTGGAGGGTTTCGGTGATACGATCCAATTGCTGATCCCAAGGGGGATAGTTAAAGGAAGGTTGAAGAGAGGAATTGGTGGGAGGTGAGCCATAGGGTGTACAAGAAGGGCGTGTTGTTAAGGGAGCGTACTCTGGGGTTTGTGAGATAAAGCTAGAGGTAATAATAGAACAACCGGAGGGGATTCTACTAACTGGATCCAATTGTATCATACTACGGTTGTTCGGGCAATCCAGGGTTGCTTCACGTTTTTGGGGGATGGACAGGAGGAGATCGGAACTTATTTGGAATTTGGTTGACAAAGGTGTTCTACAGTGAGTAATGTCGCGGGTGGTAAACCGGGTGTACTGTTGGTAGGTTTTGGAAAGGAAAAAGTATGGGTGTTCTGTGTGTCAGATGAACGGGTCACGTTTTCCCTCATAGAGTAAACTGTGGGAAAGGGGTGAAAAGATAAGCGTTGTATATTTGAGCATCGAAGAAGGGTATAACAATAATGATAGAGAATGGAGACAAAGGTAAGCATAGTGGCCGAAGTTAACATTATTAATAATTTTGGGTGTGTTAGCGGTTACTTCCGAGAAGTTCTCCAGGACGGGAATTTGGGTCTCACCTTGGGTTTGACCGAAGGTCGGTCCGGGGGACGAAGGGGGTGAGGTGGATGGGTCGCTGAGGTAGTGGCTAGGGACTCGGGTATTCGCGCAGTTGGAGCAGGCCGAGTCGATGGCAGCTGGGGGGTTTTCGGTGGTAGGGAGGGGCTTTGTGGAGGTGTCTTGTCTTGTGTAGGTGTCTTAGGGACGGAGTGGAGTGTGGGTACGGGGTCGGAGCTTGGCTCGAGTAAAGGGCTATGTGTGTGTTCTAGTGACTCGGGTATTCGCGATTGGGAGCGAGTCCACGGGCCTTGCGACGACTCCTGTGGTCGAAATCGATATGTCACCGTAGGGTCTGTTTTAAGGTCGTCGATAGGTGAGGGTGGTGATGGTGAGTCGGGGGGCTCCTCACTGGCTGCGGGGCCCTCCGGTAGAATTTTAAAGTTTGGAGTTGTCTCCGGGGCTTCTTCCAAAGGTGAGGAAGGAGCAGCAGGGAGTGGCTCCAGTTCATTTTCAGGTTCAAGGATAGCTTCCTCAGGCTGTACGGACAGGGTAGTCCGAGGGGGCCTTAGGTAGTTTTCCCACTCGTCCGACTTCTCGGTTTCGGTAGTGGTAACGCGGGGTTGGGTTGTATCCCCTTGTTGTCGGGACGACTTCGGTTGAGGGGGATTCGGATCCTCATTCGTAACCTTAATTTGGTTGGCATGAACAACCTTTTTCTTTAAGGTTTGTAAGTGTTGGATGGTGAAGGTGTTATGCCCCAGGTCTTCGAGGACGCGATATGGCCCTACCCATTTTGGACAGAGTTTTCGACTGAGGCCCGGAGGCTTCGTACCTGCCAACCAGCAACGGTTTCCAGGTATTACGGTCCGTTGCTTAGGGTACCGCTTGTGTTGGTAGTGGACCATTCGGTCGGTCTCATGGTTGAGACATCGTCGTGTATCTTCGAAAACCTGAAACGAATGGCGAGCCAGGTCGTCCGCATAGCGTTGAGGCTCCTGTAGGTCAAATCCCTCTTCGGTGGAGTCGTTTGGGAGGTCGAAAGGAAATCTTGCATCGTAATGATACAATCTAAAATGAGGGGTGTCCCCGATGAGTTGACTGTGGTTGTTGTTAACAGTCCACTGCACCATGGAGATGCACTCGTCCCAATTACGTTGGTCCGCGTCCACGAGATGTCGTAGGACGTTAAGGATCTTTTCGTTCTGCCTCTCAACCAGACCATTTGCTGCCGGATGGTACGGTGTTATTTGTACCTTTTGGATGTGGAGACGTTTGCATAACTCTACGAACATCGCGGAGGTAAATTCCCGAGCGTTGTCCGAGAGCAACACGACCGGCGTGTTGTGCCGTTGAATTACTCGTTCGAGTAAACACTTGGCAATTATCTCCGATGTATGGGCAGGCACAGGTACAATTTCATTATACCTGGTAAAATGGTCGGTGAAAACGACAACGTATTTGTTTCCATTTCGACTTTGGATAAAGGGGCCCATCACGTCCATTCCTACGCGCTCCCAAGGTCTAACAGGAACGGGGTAATTTAGGAGAACCTGAAGTTTGGCGGGATCCGGTCGGATTCCGTCAGAGGCAAGAAGAAATCCTAAATACACAAGCGAGGATCGGAAAAATTGGCACTTAGTCAATTTTAGTTTGAGATTCTCGTTCGAAAGACGTTGGAAGACTTTGGCAAGACGTACGAAATGTTCTTCGACTGTATCGCTATAGATCACTATGTCATCTAGATAGACTAAGGCATGAGACCCTAATAATCCGGACAACACAATGTTCATAAGTCGAGAGAAATTCGCGGGACCGTTTCGGCACCCGAATGGCAAAACATTCCATTCATAATGGCCCTGGTTGGTAGTGAACGCAGTACATGGCCGTGACTCTGGAGACAGAGACATCTGCCAGTACCCTGAAGCTAAATCCAGCGAGGTAAAATATTTAGCTTTACCAACATATTGAATGACCTCCTGCATGTTAGGAAGCGGAAATCGGTCTGGAACGGTCACTTTATTCAGGCGTCGGTAGTCGATGCACGGTCTTAACGTTCCGTCCTTCTTCTTGACCAGGATCAACGGAGAAGACCAAGGACTAACCGACGGTCGGATAACATCCAAATCTAACATCTCCTTCACGTGTTCCTCAACAACCAACTGCTGGGAGTGCGGAACGCGATATGGCGGAATGTAGATGGGCTTTGTGTTATCCGCTAGATTAATATGAAAGGGGACGAGGTTTGAACGTCCCAAAGCATCACCCTTGAGTGCGATGATGCTTTCGTGTTCGACCAAGAAGTCCAATAATTGGTCAAACAAGTCCGGGTCGCTGCAAAGGAAAGAATTTGCGGGATCGGACTCTAGACATGCTTTGTAATTAGCACGTAATGTTTGCTGAGGTACGCCTCCAGGAGTACACCTGCGTACGTCGTGAGAAACACGAATAGGCTCAGCTTGGGCCAAATAGGCCTTGCCTATTACCGTATTAGGTTGTAACGTAATGGATTCGGAACCAACATTAGCGCACAATAGAGGGATAGTTGCCTCTTCGCTAGTGCACAGACTGCGTGCAATTACTAAGCCTGAATGTTGAACTTGGTTTTCAAGAACATTCTCCACGACTACTGAAGTCGCAGGATCCACGTATAGTACCATCGTTAAAGGTAACAATTACGCGGAACAGACTGTTGGTTGGGCTCAAGAACGAATTCTTCTTAACTCTCAACTGAAACTCATCGGTTGGAACAGACTCTGAACTAACTTTCAAGGAACGCCGGACTTGGCGTGCAACGGGATTTTCACCCGACTCTAAACCATCACACGGCGACAAAGCCGGAAAAAATGGAATCCCTCCATTACTAGGATTACAACAATCCTGTAGGGTTCCATCAAAATCGGGAACATCTTCCGAAAAAACCTTCAACTCTGCTTCAACAGCAGTTGAAAAACGAACCTCTGGGTTCGACTCCGTATTCACTAACGGAATAAGTTGTCCGTGCACTTGGACAACGTTGGTTTCAAACTTAAGATCCCAACCATTTCCTTTTAGGAAGGGATAACCGAGTAAAATGTCGGTAGGAAAGTGCATAGAGTCTTGTACGATTACGCAATCGGCATCAAAGCCTAACTTGCCGAGTTTCAGTTTAAGTCTAACTTGCCCCATGGAGGGTATGGTTCCTCCATTAACGTTCTTCAAAACCTTCGACGGGAAAAGTTCCAATTTGGAAACTCCCGGAATTTTATTCAAACTAGACTGTTTAATCAGGTTAGCGTTGCTACCTGTGTCTAGTAAACCAAACATATCTACACTTCGAACGCGAAGTGGAATAACAGCATCTTCAAACGTATTACTAATTGTGCAAACATATGACGTGGGAACGTCAACAGAGTTTGCCACAATTCTCTGTGAAGCGGGACGAGACTCATAGGTCTCGGGTTCAATGCAAGGGATTTCTGAAAAGGGGAACTTAAAGGATTCTACTACAGTGGTATCTGGATTATTCCGTGCAGGGCCCTCGGGGTCCTTAAGTGGAGCAGTAACTCCTGGTTTTTCCCACAACGGAATAGCTACCCCTGGGGAGGGCAACCCGGCTCGTCCTCTTACTGGAATCCTGGAGCCGGCAGGTCCTCTAAAAAATCATCGGGCAGATTGGTCGTCTCCCGACTTTCCAGTTCTAAGGCTGGTGATCTGGTGTATCCCAGCTCGGTCAAACATTCTGTAAAAATATTTCGAACTTCCTGGTTCGATAGATTAGGGTTAGGGTTAGTTATATAAGAGGGGGTTCCCTCAGGGTATCCCTTCTTCTTTGGCCTCCTGGGAGGTCGAGATCCTTTGGACCACTCATCCCGTCGCTGGGGCGGTGCACCCTTCTCCCGGCATTTGGGACGATCTCCCCGCCGGTGACCGGATTCCCTGCAGGAATCGCAATAAGCAGCCGCCCTGCATTGTTTTATACCATGTCCTACTTGACAGCAGTTGTAACACCGTAGGGGCGAACTTGGGGGAGTCTGTCGCGATGAGTTTGGTCGAGACTGGTTCGACGGCGCGGGCGTTGCAGAAGCAACTTTTGCTTCTGGGGCCTTCCTGTTTGTTCGGTAGTATAACGGATGGACTGGGAGGTTTTGGTTCGTTCTTCCCTCGGTTGACGAATATTCAGATCAGTTGAGTTTGGACACGACTCCTTCATTTTGTTCACGACCGTTGCTAACGACGCGGTGAGATCCGCGTGTTTCTGGAATCTAACTTGGTGGTGACTTGGTAGGTTCGCATACATGGCCGAAAAGGACAATATCTTCGCCGTTTGCGAGGACATTTTATAATCAAAAGCTCCTCAAGGGCTAAGATGACACTATTCATAGTGCCTTGAATGCGATTCCTAAACTCCATAAAATCTTCACCATCCTGCCAACGCAATCGGAACAAATTCGTCATGGCCACAAATGGTTGAGTGTCGCTGACATCTCGGAAATTGTCCAAGAGAATCCGACGATACTGGGTCCATGTAGTGGCCGCTTCTAAGTCGGGGTTAGTGTCAACAAACTTCGATGCTGACCCTTCTTCTAGATCTACAAACCGTTGTGCTTCCAAGATCCTATCCTTGTCCGTGATCACCTTCTCATTCTCGAAATATACTTCCAGTTTGTGGAGCCAGTGGTGAACAAGTGGCTCGGTGGTCTTTCCCGCGACGGTTCCCTTAAATCTTGGAACGGACGCCGGTAAGTTGAGTAACCTGGAATACGTAATATTCGTGGCAGGCGCGGTCGCGGCAGCAGCAGTGGAAGCAGTGTTAGTGTCAGCCATGTTGATGTTGGGAATGCGGCGACGTTTAGGGAAGGACGGGCGTGGAGGTGTAAGTGGTAATAAAAATTCCCGGTCTGAATCGGAATCGGAATCGGAATGTGGCATACACGTCACGCGCGAAAACAAACAATTGAAGTGTGTTTTGGCTGTGTGGTCCTAGTATATATAGTATCAGCGTGTTTGCGTTGTTTTGTTTTGTTTTTTTGGGGGGGGGGGATGGTCCAAATTAAGTAAACTACTAATTATTTAATTAAAAAAAATTAGAAGTTTAAAAATTCGGTTAACTTAATCAAACGCAAAACAATCGAGGAAACCTCAACAACTGCAGTAACACACTAAAATATCGTATATCAGGAACGACGTGATAGCTAAAAAAAAAAGTTATGCCAGTTTTGTTCTATCACTCTCCTTAAATAGGTGTTATCATAGTAATAAAAAAAACGAAATAAGAAAAAAATAAAGGTTGGGATAGCAAAAGGTTACTTGTAATCCGATTGTCGAATCGTTGGTCTCCAATGAATGAAGAGTCCCACACAAAGTCCCTTTCGTATCCTCGATCCTAACGATGGCAACGTGAGTTCCAGCGGTGGTGGATCCTACCCTCTGCCTGAGTTCGCAAGGAAGTACCCTAGTCGTGCCCCAATCGTAATCACGGATGTGGCCTGCAATTAGGTCACAAGCGTAATTTCCGTAGCACCAAGTAAAACAATTAAAATGAAAAGAATAACCTAACCCTACCTAACCTATTCAATTACAGAAATAAAAAGTAAAATATTACACTCGGTAATTCAATAATGAAAACGAATTTAAAATAATTCACTTATTAAAATCGTTAAAGAAAAATAATAATAAATGACTACTTAGTCACAATAATAGCGTATTTCACTATTACGTAATTAATTAAAATTACACGTTAATTTACACTAAGTTTGATAATTAAGAAAAATTATTAAGTGGTAAAATCACTTCACGGATCCCACTTACTCAAAGTGAAAAAACTAAACAAAAAGAAAATTAAAATTTTCTTAACGTTTGTTTGTAGTTAGTATTACTAGTCACCATTCACCGTGAATTATTACGATGGCAAAAGTAATGTTAATGATTAGTGTATAAACTGTGTACACAATTTAAAGATTATAATTGGGTTAAAGGTAATCAGTGATACTTAATAGTTACGTTCAATTATCACTCAAACGTAAAAACGTTCGCGTGAAGTGACCGAGAGAGGAAACTGAGGCGACTTCGTGACGTGGCATCAGCTGGCGTCTCTCTCGATTTGAAGGTCACTCGCTGATGAGACAAGGGCTAGCGGTGACGTCATGTACAGCCTTGGCGCCTTCCGAGAGGAGTGAGGGAGAACCCGGGGCGAGATGGGCAAGACTTCGTTCACCCAAATTCCGGGTCCTGGGGGTTCCTGGGTCCTCTGCGTCTCGGTGTGGGACCTCCAGTGTCGAGGGGTACGTCCCTAAAAGGGCCCTCGATTTGTTTTAGACGACTACGGACAATGAATACCAGGGTTGGTCCCCTTGGTTGGAGTCGGAATTATATCCGAAGGATAATAGACACGTCACTCTCGGGTTACCAGTGGATGCACTCGGCGCTCGCGCCTAGTCAACAATGTGTGTGGAAGTCACTGACCCCAATTGGTTGTAAAGTTGGTGCGGTGAATGGAAACGACTAACTCAATTTAACAGAGTCTTTTTAATAATTCACTTTGAATACAGAATTCTTTTTATATCAAAAATAATATTTAATTAATTAAATGAAATTAAATTAATTAAATTAAATTACTTAGTAAAATTAACTTTGAACAGGTTGACTAAAGCTCAATATACAATTTTTATATATATCTGAGTTAAGTTCCATTATCAAATGGAAGCTAAGTTGACCGGGAGGGGTAGTGCCACTGCAGGAATATTTACAGACTTAGGTCACAGAGTTTACGTATTATGAAGATTGTCAGAAAGCAAAGAACCTCGTTTCCGACGCTCTCGGGGTTTTTATAACCTCGGGGTAGGCGGAGACGAGGTAAACTAAGGGTCACCCTCTTACGGGCGGAGCCTAACAGCAAGCGCCTATAATAGTTTTCCATATTCGAATTTAAGCGGAGGCGACGTTAATTTACTGCCTCGATTGGGAGATGGAACTTCGGGAGAGTTCCGGGGGCGAACCAATCATGATCGAAATAGGTTTCGCGGAATTTACATTTTTCTTTTGATAGTAAAGCATAATTGTAGGATCGAGAGGCGCCAGGGGGGCGGCCTGGAAGGAGGGTCGAACCTATACAAAAGGGAACTGATTTGGAAGGAATTTACAGGGCGCAAATGAATTTCATAATCGAGAGAATCACTTTTGCGTGATTCTTTGGAAAAGAGAAATAGGGGTTAGGAAGAGCTGAAATTTGGTATGCGAGTAGGTCGAGCTAGGGGAAATCTGGTGGGCTATAGGTTGACACAATTATGCTTTATCTATGGGAATAGATCAGGTTTTTTAGGAAAATTTAATAATAAAAAATATAAAAACTGAGATGTTTATAGACGCTTGCCTTGCATCACGTGATGCTGACAATAATAGAGACGCGGAGGGATCGAAGAATTCATGCGATGTGCATATTTTCATATGCACCTCGCATCTAACAATTTAGATTTGGATTACTGGGATTTATGTGGATTAGATGGATTATGGGATTTATACGGATTTATACGGATTAATGGGATTTATGTGGATTTATACGGATTACATTGGATTTCTCCGCGCATGAAAGAATGCACACTCTGTGATATCAGAACAAAGGAATTTTGGGTTCAAGGTTTAGAATGCAATTCGTCGGAGACGAACTCTTTTGTACCGTAAGGATTTACACTACGGGACATATATATATAAAATATACAGCCCCTCTGAGGTCCAGAGAGGCCTGGGCCACTTCCAGCTTTTGAGGCCCATAGCTAAACCCAATTATTACTTTCACTGCAAAACATTATATTCAAACCTGAAAGTTTCTAAATTTGAGGCCCCCCCTTAAGCTTGAGGGCCAGGCCAAATGACCCTCCAAGCCTCCCCTCTGATAGGCTGTGTGTGCACACACACACACACACACAACACACACACACACACACACACACACACACACACACACCCGGTGTCCCAAAAGTCAGTTTACTGAAGAAAATGTTCTCCTAAGGTGAGTTTACTACAAAGAAAAAACTTTTCATAAATATATTTACAAAACATAAGAAAACAAAAAAAAAAAAATTTCTGAAACATATTTACAAAACCTGAGAATAGTTCTGGTTACAATAACTGTTCAAAATGTTGTCCATGTTGTTCGATGCACATCTTGTACCTCTCAATGGTTGACTGGCAAATTGCTTTACATAGTTCCTTATCATTGCTTAAAAGCTGGAATTCTTCACAAATGTAGTCTTTAAGGTCCTGAAGACATGCTGGCTTTTTGCTGTTAAAAAAATATAAAAAAATTGTCATAATGTTTAAAATAATCAGGTGAAAACATTTTCCTCAGTAAACTGACTTTTGGGACACACACACACACACACACACACACACACACACACACACACACACACCACACACATATACACATACACATATAATAGGGTTACCATACGTCCAGTTTTTCCCGGACATGTCCGGGAAATTTGAATATTTATAACATTGATTTTTGAGGCCATAACACTTGTTCTTATTTATAGATACTCAATATAGACAACATGTAGTACACAGTATATATAACACATTAATACAATGTGAGTTGGTAGATACTGATACAGATGCACCCCTCCTCTCCGGAGTGTCCTCTTTTTTGAAAGTTCAAATATGGTAACCCTAATATATATCATCTCCCTCTGCAGCTGGTTCTGAATTGAAAGAAATATTCTGAAAAGTAACTGACTCATTCTGCTGAATTTGTAACCATTTAGAATGTTAATTCTGCAATGCATAATCTATAACTTAACCCTTTCTGAATGACTCGTGTCACATGATCTTTCATAATGACATCATCAACTCCCAGTCCATAATTTGAATATCAAACAAGAAGCTTTACAGTGCACTACAAGAAATATTTGCATACTCATCATCATAGTGAAGGGGTTAAGTAATTGTTATTACAGTGTAGTTATCATATAAATTACAGCAATCAACAATACATTGTACTGTCTGGCTACTTTATCATATTTGCATCATGATTAGATTTAGACTCAAGAATTATACTTGTACATGAATGTGTGTGTGTGTGTCCGTCTGTCCATCCGTCCGTCCCATTCCCACCTACAGTACAGTAGTCCCTTATTTTATGGGAGGGTTACTGTCCATAAAAGCCTTGTGTAAAGCAGATCTCCATATATCAAGTCCTGTTTTTCCATAAACTCCAATTATATATTTGGGGATATGTTCCTATGGAACAAAAGCTTAACTCTGTGATATAACACATACACATAATAATGCAACAAACTTTATTAAAATACTCTCTACAGTATTACTATATATTATATTTGTATAGTACTTAATAATAAAGTGAGAAAAAAGTAAGAATAAAGGTGTCAGACTATTAATGGAACCATGTGAGGTGCTGGGAGGGTGGGGGGAAAGTTGTGGTGAGCACAAGCCACTAGTATGAGCCACTGCCTGTGTAAAATTAGAATAGATTAGATATTTTAGTGACTGAGTTAGTGATGAATAAAACCCAAATTTTCATTGTAATGAATCTTACTTCCATTATATTTAATGTTATTCCCTTATTAATCATTTTGGTTAAAGCAAAATTCCATAAATTGAATTTCTGTAAAGGATTAGGTACAGTTTGAATACCAACCAGCATTGTGCTTTTGTGATTCATTGTGCAAACACTTGTCTTCAAATGCTTCATCATTTTGTGCTAGATAAATAAATCACGTGTAATTTTATTTATTTATTTATTTCCAGTGATTTATAAGTGCATTTACACTGAATTATTTGTTGGAGTAAAATATACACAACATAACATTGCCAGTACCAGTGACATTCCCACAAGAAGTCCTTAACCACCAGAGAAATTATTTGATTCAGGTGAAGAATGAAGATTGAGTAGGTATCCCTACAGTTCAGTTGAATTGGGCAAAAAAGAGTTCCACTTGCTGGGCATGATACCCTTCCCATGCTGGAATAAGACTTGTGAAATAGCAGAGGGAACCCATAGGCTAACTGTAATTTTCTTACTGAAGACTAATCTACTTCACCAAGCATGAAATGGTGTTCCATTCTGTATAATGTTGCATTGTGATTTTTCAGAATAAAGTATCCAATTTGGAATATTTCAAAATAATATGAAATATTCACAAAATTCCACCTAATTCAGAATCCTCCAAATTCAGAAAAGCTTGAATCCCTATTATTCTGAATTGCAGAGGGATTACTGTGTATATGTCGTGTGGCCCAAAAAAAATGCCTTGAGATTTGAACATCAATAACTTCAAAAATATGCAGTTCACACTTCCAAGATTTACACAACTTTTACCTCAATCTATTGATAAGCCATCATAAAAATTTCAGACCTCTACATAAAATACTTTTTCCACAGCTGAGGGAACAATGAGGTATGATGAAAAAAAATGAATATCATAAACTGAAAATTTTTTATTCACATCTTATCAACAAATATGATCAATATGTCCACCATTCTGCTTACAAACTAATCTTAACCTTTTCTTCCATGACATGATACATTTTCTGATTTCTGCTAATTAGCAGAAATCAGAAAATGTATCTATGAAGGCCAAACAGAAAAGTTTACAGAAATACAATTAAAGAAAAAAATATTTCAAGGTTGAGAAAAATAACATTGTTATTTTTCTCAACATTCAAGTATTTTTTCTTTAATTGCATTTCTGTAAACTCTTCTGTTTGGCCTTCATAAATCTCTGCTAGAGTGTTCCATGTGCAATAATCCATGGGATTGCAATCAGGTGATTGCGGGGGCCAGTTGTTTTTTCCAATGAAGTTGACTACATTCTGTTGTAGATAATTCTGTGTGAACTTGCTAGTATGAGCTGTAGCACCATCTTGTTGGAGTATGAAATTGTTTCCATAATACAGATGCTGACAATCAGGCAAAAGATTCTCCTCTAAGAGATTTACATACGTTTCTGAATTTTTTTATTTTCTGAAATGAAATGAATTTTCATCTTTCCATTCTATGATAGACCTGCTAATACCATGATTTTTTTTGGAAAAGCAATTTGTCTGGTGGTAGTGTCTCGATGGAGGAATGTCTTTCTTACACTGACCATAAACATCATCATTCTGGGAGTTTCGAGCAATCTTGATGGTGAAATCTTTTTCATCTGTAAAAACTATTTTTTTAACATCATTGGATGAAAATCTATCAAGCAATTCTCTACAACAAATTTTTCTTTTAACTCTTACATTGCTGTCATGTCTTGAAACACGGATCCTTTTAAATGCTTTAAGTCCTACCATTCTCTGCATTCTTTGTATGGAACTTCGACTGATACCTAAATTTCTTGCAATTTTCCTCTGAGAGCAGTGTGACCCAGGTCGATCCTCTTGAGATAGATTCATCATTTCAATCATTGCTATATTGTCTTGAATGTAAACTGTTTTAAGCCAACCACTTCCACACTTCTGTGCCATTGAACCAGGTGCTTTAAGTCTTTTAATTATTCTATTCACAGACATAACATTACAAGTTATTCCTGGAAATTCCTTCAAAATTCTTGCCCCAGTCCATCTTTTTTCCAAGAAACACTTCAATCACCCACTTTTTCACCATTAGTTAGAACCATAATTTGAAGGGTAAGTTTAAAACAGTATTTAAGATGGGTGTAGCCTATATCATCTGACGTTTTTCAGAGACTAATAGATTATCCATAGGCTCTGGAAACTACTACAGTTGCCAGGTACAGCTATACACATTTAGGACTTAGGATATTCATTTTTTTCACCATACCTCATTGTTCTCTTCTGTGGAAAAAGTATTTTATGTAGAGGTCTGAAATTTTTATGATGGCTTATCAATAGATTGAGGTAAGTTATGTAAATTTTGGAATTGTGAACTGCATATTTTTTAAGTTATTGATGTTCAAATCTCAGGGCATATTTTGGGGGTCACCCAATATATACACTATACAGTGTGTCCATAAAGTCATGGGATTTTAAATAGCTATATTATTGCAACAAAACATGATAATGAGATGAAAAAAAGGCAAATTGAAGAACAACTCTAAAAGAATAACTTTATTTAACGTAGTTCGATATGGGCTCCTCTGGTAGCCCTGCAGACATCTAGGCGGTGATTCAATTCCAGCCACACACGCCCAAGAACATCAGGAGTGACGGATGCGATAGCTTCCGTGATTCACTCGTGCAAGTGATGAATATCCCTAATGGGTACACTGTACACGCTTTGCTTGACGTAACCCCACAAATAAAAGTCCAAAGGTGTCAGGTCCAGAGAGCGTGGAGGCCATGGCTTCCATCCTCCTCTTCCTATCCATCTCTGTGGAAATTTTTCATTAAGGAATTCTTGAACAACGTTGGCGTAGTGCGGAGGAGCACCATCTTGCTGAAAGATGACATTATTGTCAATAAATTGGGGTACTGCAAAATGTTCCAACATAGCGAGGTAGTTGTGTGACGTCACAGTGGGTTCCGCGAAGAAAAATGGGCCAATCACTCGATCTCATGCTAGAGCACACCACACATTAACTTTCGGGCTATTACACTCATGTTCAACATCCATAGGCATGTGGACAGCCTAGAGTAACTACGAGATAAAGGTTAAGCTTAGCCTAGACTAACTACAAGATACAACTTTGAGAGTTGTTCTTCAATTTGGCATTGTTTCATCTCATTATCATGTTTCGTTGCAATAATATAGCTATTTAAAATCCCACCATGACTTTACGGACACACTGTGTATATATACACACCTCATTAACCTCATTGCTGTTCCGTGTGTTGGTCTCTCTTCACATGGTCAAGCTGGTGGCCCCACCTCTAGGTCTGGCTTGGTGGAGGAGTGAGTTGCATTATTTATATATATCTTTTCACACTTAGATTATAGAGGCTAGTCTACTACAACATATTTTGCTTTTAACTTTTGTTTCATGGATAATAGAACTTGGGGAAGATAATTTTTGCAGGGGTGTGGAAGTTCTTTCATCTAATGATGCAGAGGTGCTTTTAAATTTTTTATATATATGTAAAAAATAAAATATTTTAATTCTTTTACTGAAAATTATCATAGTACTGTTCCCTATAATACAAAATAGGCCTATATACAGTTGTGGTTCATATTATTAGGCATCCCATTGAATTTGCCCTCAGAAATAGAAGGAAAAGTAATAACGTAGTTAAACTTTCACAATAGTCATTTTATTGTAGATTCAGTAAGTTTTTAATATTTTGTACTTTCTTCTCTTGCTTTTGTGACTTCTTTGGTACATACTGTCTGCAAGGTGCTTGGATATGACATTCCAAATTTTCTCCCTTTTTCCTGTATCACTGAATGTAGCTATAAACTGTACAAATTATTTTGAAGTGATGTTTGTAAAGGACATGTATATCAGTAGTGATTGTAAGAATGATAAAAGATAAGAGAATTAATGAAATACTGCTCTCAAATCAGGGATTTTTTCAAATTGCAATAGCAAAATAGCTAATGTGTTCATTAAAGAACACTAAATCTTATAAAAGTAAACCTTGAAGTGGAAGTAAAAGGGCAAAAGCTAACTGAGAAGACTGACTTCTAAAATTCAGATCACTCAGAAATCATAAAATATTGTTAGACTTTGTCTGAGTTATAGAGGGTAATTGCAACTGTGATTGAGTGTATTGTTAGAAGAAGGCTAAAGGAATAGTTATGGACTGAAAAACTTGAAAGAAAGAAAAACCTTGGCTGTCAGAGGTCAATTGCAAAAAGAGCATGCAAATTGGACATCTGTAGACTGAACTCTTGTGCTTTGATCTGATGAAAGTAGCCTAACTTTGAGGTTAAGCCAAGCACAGTCTGAACAGTAAAAATGACTACTGGTAACCATGTTATCCCCTAATTGTTTATTCTAAATCTGCTATTGTTTGATTTTCAGTAAATTTTTGGGCCCTCTGGGACCACCAGAGTAAAGAGGAGAGTTGGCAAAGCATATTCCTGGGATTGCATAGGCTCAACAATAAAATTTGGTGATATCAGTATTATGGTCTGGGAATGCATGTCTCTGTCAGGCACTGGAAACCTGTTTCTGAATGAAGGAACATTCCAGAGAAGGTTTGGAAGCCCTCCATGAACAAACTGCTCCCAGATTCAATGCAGCTGAAGATATTATTCAACAGGACAATGCACTGTGCCATACACAAAGCTGGGCACAAACCGTTAATCCATTAATCGTTAATTAACGAAGTTAACTTTGAAAATCATTATCAGACTAATTAACTTCCGTTAACTCAAGTCCGTTAACCCAAAAAATTCATAAATAAACGTTTAAAAGTTTATTATTTTCAGTGCTGAGCAGGTGCGCAATTAATCCGCCACTGTTAATAGTGATGAACGAATTTCCATTTCCGCAGTGCAAAATCAGGTGATATATTTGTTTCCATCACCACAATTTGTGTCTTACCAAATATGGTAGTTATTTATGGCATTGGTTTGAGCAAAACATGGTCAACTGTAAAATCAGGCTGAAAGATTTGCCATTTGAGTTGAATGTTTCAACTTCTTTAAAGAAATATCATGAGCATTTTAAGGCACTTTCAATAATATATATGTAATAATTACAACAAATAACTACATTCGTTTCATTTGTAGTCTGTCTCTTGCGCAACATGTTTGTGCTAGTGAATATTTAAAAATAATCGTTGTCAAGTAAGTCATGTATATTTATAATATGTCTGTGAGTACCTTATTAGTAGTCTCCTTGATACATTTCAAGAACCATAAAACTGATCAGGTAAGATTTCAATTCTCGTGTCACTTTGACGAAAACTTTGATATGCTAATTTTCATGAAGGGCAACATGCATCTCATGGACAAAATGGAGAACGAGAAGAAGAGGGAAAATTAAATTATATATATATTGTGTTTTTCATTTTTTTTATAATAAAAGTTAACGTTAATGGTTTATCGGTAACTTCCGTTACATGATTAACGGTTAACGAAGTTAACTTTTTGGTTAACGGATTAGCGGTTAACGAAGTTAACTTTTTGGTTAATGGATTAGCGGTTAACGAAGTTAACGTTTTGGTTAACGGTGCCCACCACTGGCCATACATCATGCATTACTAAGGATTGGCTTGTAAAGGAGCATATCTCAATGACCAGCTGGCCTCCTTGGTCTTCTGCCCTAAATCCTATCAAATGCCCATGGGCAGTTCTAAAGAACTGCATCAGGAAATACCAGTGTTCATCAAAATCTGAACTACATGCAATAATTCAGGAAGAATGGAACAAAATTGGGAGTGCCACATGTATGTACTGTAGGGTGTGTCACTTGGACTTTTTTTGAAAAGTTATGGTGTTTACCGCTTATATTGTGACAAATTTACCAAAAACCATGAATAAACCAAAAAAAGACAATCAGGTAATATTTAGGGTCCCCACTCCCTATTCACACAAAAAATGGTGATTTTTGGAGATATTTTTGGTCATAGTTTCCTTACTAATCATCGTATTTCAAAACTTTTGCTACCGAAATGTAGAGAATAATAATGCGCTTTGATCTGAGTAGTTTTTTATTAACCTTTGAGTTAAATTTATTAAATTTTTTATATCTCTCTGGTCATTTTGATGCATTTTCTAAGAGAAAAATGCTGCTGTTTTATATTTTTGGAAGATCTGAACTGCAATAAAATATCTTAATACTTTGGATGTCACTGCCATCCATAGAGCATCATCCCAATGCAGCTCTGCGGTAAATTTTGTAAAAAATAAAAATGACAACTGTAAACTTAAATTTTTATTAATAAAAAAAAATATGCAAAGCCCCATTGTTTTTTTTATTTTTTATGATGAAATACAAACACAAAACAATTTTAATCAAATAGAAACAAAGTGCTATTCTTGAAATTATAATGAAAAATTGTAAATGAAATGAAATTATAAATGGAAAGAAATTACAAATTCAAGAGACCTCGTTTGGAAAACTTTGGGAAAACATGCATGTTTTCCTCTACAACTTGAAGCAATGCCTGAAATTCACCTTTATTCCTATATGAGCCATGAAAATCCTGCAAAAGTTTGATACACCTTTCTGCAGTGTCATTAACAACCTTAGTTGAAGAGAGTATTCTCTTTATCCATTGAAAATCATTGTTGCTGTTCCACATTACAGCTGGAGTCCTTATCCAATCTCCTGTTGAACCAAGGACTTTGAATACAAACCATGAGTTTGGACCAACTAATTGCTGAATTTTAATTCGTTCTTTTAGGATGGGAAATATCTGCTTACCCTGTTTGAATTCTGGTGGTTGATTGAAACAGGAAAGTTTTTTGGCCACCTTGTCCTTTTCACTATGAGGTAAATCTCCAAAAAGAGAGAGGGTTAAAAGTTCTTCAGATAGTACCAGTAATGACCTTTTAGTGTGTTGAGGGCAGCTTCTGCTACTTCCATGTCAATCTTTTTGTACTGAACTAATTCGTTGTATAGGAGGTCATTTTCAGGAGCCTCAAGTGGGTTGGTGACTGATAGCCAGTACTTGGAGTAGATCAGCAATGTAAACAAGCATACTCTTTCCAGCTTTTTTATTGTAACATCATATCCAGCTTGGTCTGAAAATGCTAACATCTTATTCATATACAATATGACTGCCATCCATCTGGCAGGAATTTCTCCTAAAATGAGCATAGTTGTTTCAGTTACCTCTTTGTAATCATCCCTGGGAAGGCTCGGGTTATCTTTGAGCAAGTATGTCATAAAATCTATGACACATTTTTTCAGGCCCTTGAGATGTCTGTCATTGATAGATAGCTGTTTGAAGGGTTGCTTAGTATCTAGCTTCTCCCATATAACATCTCTGAAGGTCTTGAAAGATTCATTTTTGGGTGAAGTAAATTTTCCAAATACCTTTAGATACACTGATGACAAAACCCGTTCTGCCATATGGTGCGACAAGTGAGCCATAATAATTTTTTTCCAAAGAGGTCTTCCAGTACTTTACAAGCACCTTTTATCCAGCCAGTATTGGATGAAGTAGTATCGAATACAATTCCATAAACCTTATCCTGTAATTTCCATCATTGGATTGTGCTAAAAACAGTATAAACTTGTGTCGATCCAGTTGAGACACCGATATCGGGTATCAAGAGAAGTTTCTCAACATTCTTTCCCGATATAAGTAGTGTCAATCAATCCTGCTTTCCCCTGAAACATTCGGTATCATTTTGCTGTCCTAGTGGACTACAAAATATTGAGGTGGGTTGAACGACTCTTTAATAGTGTCAGCAGTAGCTTTCCTCGACTTCTTCACAGCTCACACAGAAGTACTTTTTGATAATGACATCTCTCTTAAATCTAGCCCACATTCAGCTGCTACCACAGATGCAAATGTCAAGCATTGTCCAAATGATAGTCCTAAATGATCAGCTGTATTAGATATTAATGTTGACTGTAGTAACTTAGGACATTTTGATGGGCCTGGGCTCGGAGTAAAATCATCTTCACCATTACTCGAGTCCACTAACTCACCTTCAGATGATTCAAATTTACATCTCTCTTCTTCTAATGCCTTTTGCTCTTTTTCTTTCAATTTTCTTTGTTCTTCACCTTCTATTCTAGCAGTCTTTTTGATCAGTTTGGCTACATAAGCTTTATTGATCAGACCCAGAGAATATATTCTAGCACTTCGCTGATCTTCCAAAAAGTGAAGATCCTCATTCTTCTGTTGTATAGTTCTCAATGTATCATTTTGGATCTCATTACATACGTTTTCAGTTGATATATCAAATAAGTTATCTAAATGAGACAGAAAAGATGTTTTTTGGGTTTCATAACATTTCTTCTTTATATTTTTACCCAACTTCTCATGCTCTTTTATCAAATCCCACAACATCTTTTTGGGTCCTTTCTGCTTTCTAACAGATTTTGATGGTATGCCAGCCATCATCCACACCTTTTCTACCTTATCTAATACTCTCAAAATATTTTCTTCCTTTGACACAGTCGCTTTTCATTTGATCCCTTCTCAAGAAGAAAAAGTGACTGAGAACTTCACTATTCGTTGGAAGCATGCTTCCTTCTCTTGCGCATATGTCTTCCACTTTCTTTTCCAATAAAGAATCATATTTTCTTAGGTCTGTTCTTAATATTGCCTTACTGTTAGTCATGACTATTGACTAATTTTAATAAACTATGAAATAAAGCAAATCTATAATAGAATTCTGAAAGAAAAGCAAATTTATCGTATATTTGGTTATATTTGCATACTTTTTGTAGATAAAACCTGGAAATACTCTAAATAAATGTTATAGAAATGAAAATGGGGGGAAAAATTTCTTAAGGTCCACTCAAATATCAGCACCGTATACAACTAAAATAGTTTTAAAACATTCATAATAAGAGGATACTGTTATTCTCTACATTTTGGTAGCAAAATCTTTGAAATACGATGATTAGTAAGGAAACTATGACCAAAAATATATCCAAAAATCACCATTTTTTATGTGAATAGGGGGCTTATTTTTCAAATGGGGGGTGGGGACCCTAAATATTACCCAATTGTCTTTTGTTTTTGGTTTATTCATGGTTTTTGGTCAATTTGTCACAATATAAGAGGTAAAGCACCATAACTTTTCAAAAAAAAGTCCAGAAGTGACACCCTTATGTACTGTGTAGACAATATGTCCTGAAGTGTTAAAGAAATGAATTCAAAAAGAGGAAGCACAAAATATACTTATTGTATTTGCAATAAAATGACTACTGTGAATGTTTCATTACATTATTACTTTTTCTTGTTGTTCTGAGGGCAACTTCTCAATGGGGTGCCTAATACCTATGGCCATGACTAAAATATATATATACATACTGTATATATAGTTACTGAAGACATTTAAATGCTTAATGAATAGCTTAGTGCAGTGGTTTCCAAGCTGTGGGGCATGCTCCCCTAGGGGGCCACATACTGCTTTACACGTGTGCTTTTCTTGGTTACCTCCAAAAATCTGATTAATAATACAAGTATGAATAATTGTATGTCATTTTAGTTAGTTGAATTATTGATAATTAATGGGGGGGGGTGCAACCATAATTTTGGGGAGTTAGGGGGTCGTTGTAACAAAGTTTGGAAAACACTGGCTTAGTGTAACTTAATTCAGATTAAAATATGCCACCTTTAAAGAACAAAAATGTAGCACTTCATTTGAAGCCACCTACTAAACTAGCAACCTAATCCAACTCTTAGAAATGACTACACCATACAAGATGTTGATATGGTTTTTGGGGGTACATAAAGCCTTTTTTTCTGGGACCCTGAAAAACCTATGTACAAAATACATAGGCCCACCTATAAGTCTGTGAATGAAATTCTGCTTCAAGTGATGATAATTGAACCTGTTGTTAGATTTGTCTAACCTATAATCCATGCATTCATTATTATATTATTATTTGCACATATAAGGAGTATTCATATTTCAAACTTGTTTTTGTGTTTTTAATGTGGAGATCCTATTTTGTCATTGACTAGGGATTAAACTTGAAATGTTTAAGTTCTTGGTTGAGTTGTGCAAGCCACCTACTTGGCAAATGCTCCCAAGTGACATTTAATTTGTTATGGAATGAGGGTTTTGGATATTAGGACTACCTATTACCTGTAATCTTACTTTTAATGTTACAAAGTTAAACCAGTTTGAAACTTGCATTGAAGTTTTTATCATTTTCTTCACATTTTACCATTAAACTGGCCAGCTCTTACCATATTTTATGCCTCATAAGACGCTACTTTTTTCCTGAAAAAAGTCTCCAAAAATCACTTCAGGGCTCATATGTTATTGTTTTGTTTAATGTTCTTTTAATAAAGTTATGGGAATATATTTTTTGTCAGGCTGCTAAATCTTTAAAATATTTTTTTCCTGAATATTCTTTGCTAAATATAGGGTGTGTCTTACCACTTGTAGCGTCTTATGAGGCGTAAAATATGGTACTCATAATTTAGGTGTCTAATAAAACAATGAAACAACAGTCATTTTTATTTTTAGAGTTAAGGCAGAAGTTTTAGAAGAAGAATCCACTCCAGCTTTTGGTCTTGAAGATGATCTTCCGCCTGTGTTACCAAAGGAGGAGGAAGAAACTGATGACTTCAACTTTGAATCAGAATCATATGCTCTCCAACATAACAAAGATTATCAGATGTTAGTCAAAGCATTAATTCGACTGGAGACTCAGAAGATTCAGGCCATTAAGGTAAAGTAAGTAAATTGGGTAATAAACCTTGATCAGCATGCACCAAGTTATTTATGTTTCTGAATAATAACATCTCTGAGTGAAAGTTCTTGAAGGGATGATGGTGGGGGTTTTAGGAGGAGGACTGTTCAAAACAGATTTAACCCAAGCTGATGTTTAATAGGCCTATTCTGCTTCGCAAGGGTTTACTATCCTAACGCAATTTAGGGAAAAAGAATTGCAAACTTTTGAAATAGTAATTGTTTGGCTCAGTTAATGAGCTGAAAATATGTATGAAGGCCAAGGCTTTTTGGCTTTTATAGCTACAAAATACCTTGAAGGTTGTTAGTTGCCTGCATCTTTCTTTTCTGTAACTGCTTTTAGTATACTTGCAATTTTTGTAGGTGCAGACCTGTTTGTTTACTGGGAAACTAGGTATTGTATGAAGATTATATTTTTTGGACTCGCAGGAATTATTTGTTCTTGTAAAAGGGGCTTAATCAAAATTTATACTCGTAGTTGCTGTTCTCAATTTTTTTTTGCATAGTTTAAGTACTAAAAATAATAAACCTGTTGCAGTTTATGTAGTTAGAATACTACAGTTCTGTATGTTTAAAATATTTTTACAACTTGTTATATATCCAGCTCTAACAAACAATTCAGGAAGCTTCCAAGATACATGGCAGTGGACTAACATTATGGGTGTCCCATTGTAAGATAGTATCCTGGCTTATCTATAACTCGGAAAGAAAGGTAGTTCAAGTGAGAAAGAACTTTAAAAAAAAAAAATTCAATAAACTTTTGTCTTTGTGTTAGGGTTTGGAAGACCTACACGAAGTAAGAGAAGCTGTTTTGAAGGACCCATTTGCCTTTGTGAAATCGTTACAGAATGGAGAGAATTTGAATTTACCTGGACCGATCGATATTGTTGAGGTAAAAAAAAAAAAAAAAAGGTTACATTAGGTTAAGTAAGTTTAGTTTAAGGATCCCCCCCCCGCAAAGTCGAGAATGTTTTTATTAATAAAGTGGAAATAGCTCCTTCAAACAATATTTTTTTAACTTTTATGTTCTTAAAATTTTTTTAAGCATAATTTTCAAATAGTAGTAGTAGTAGTGCAATGTGTGTCTGGTATCTCAGTGATTATGGTAGTGAACTCAGTGTGTGCTGGTGCTGGCCAGTGAGGCTCTGGTTCACTCACATCTGCTGGCTCCTGGGTTGAGTTGAATTGGCCACTTACCTGGTAAATGCTTGGGCTAAAGGTGACCATTGGGCACCCCCTCCCCCACCATGTCATGGGGAAATGAGCTTTCTGGATGTTACCTTTTATATTCAGTAGTTCAGATTTAAACCTGCTAGTAAATGAGACATTCTTGCATTCTTCAATGTCAGTTGTGTTTCAGCAGGACTAGAATCCCAGTTCAACTTCATTCTGGTACTGAAGCTGTTGATTTGACCCATGTACCCACTTAAACTGCTTCATTTAACAAACAAGTTTGTTTTAAACTCATGAGCTTAGGCAATTTACTTTGCCATCAAGCCTTATACCTTGGAATTTGTTTCATAATTGGATGGTAGACAACCAGTTACCTATTTTCAATTTATTTTCATTTATTTTCATTTATTTTATTTTTTCATTTGATTTTACCTACAGATGATGTAGCCTCTGTGCTTAGATAATTTTGTTACATGGTGTGAGTGAGTAGTTATGATTCAGTAATATCTCAGCCATGCTCGTGCACAGGACACTTCAGATGGGGGGGGGGGGGGGGGGGGGGGGGGGGGGGGGGGGCACCATCTCTTCCCACCAAAAAAATGTGTCTTCACAGCATTTATACATTTATGAAAAAAAAGGGCACTTCTGAGGCATGAGGGGGCAAATGGGAGGGCTCAAGTCCCTGTAGCCCCCACCCCCCTCTGCATGTGCCTGCATTTCTCAGGTATAACTACTTGAGCTCACTCACTGCATTACAAAATAATCTATGCACATGATCAATTGTGAAAAGAAAATAATTTTAACATTTTTGCAGATAGTCATTTCAACCATCCAATTTATCATTTACATATTGGTGAGGTTTTATTAACACCAGTGTTTGGGAATGAACGTTTTTAAACTTGAACTTCATGTGATCTGTTAATTTTGTAAAATATATTTACTTTTTTATGGCAAATACCACATTATACATTAGTTTTAATCATAAATAGCCTTTAATTGTACCACTGATTTTGTTTAAATGGAACCATCATACGCAGGTACCAGAAATTGAATGGGGAAAATATGATATTCATTCAATTATTCAAGCATTTAGGCCGAAAACTCGAAGATTAGCTAAAGAAAATAATGCTTCTGAATCCACAGAGAATACAGTAAGTCCTCTATGTATCTATTGCTTTCCTTATTTTACACAAGGACTTACTTGGATACACTAATATCAGTTCATAACCTGTTTTGGAGATAGTTATTGGTTTACATTGAGATATGTAGTTATTTTCTTTGGTATAGTTTTTTTCGCTTAGATGGTAGTAAAATGAAATTATTGGTGGTGAAATTTCACTCAGAAATTGGATAATTTCATGAATTTCAGGATGCAGAACCTTCGAATGAAAGTAAGCTTGCAGGGAAGAATGAGAAAGTGAGGTCTGATACTTTTAATGTACCTTGGACTTTGGAAGAACAGAGAAAGTAAATATTTGGTTTTTAAACATTTAAATATTTTCCATTTTTAAGAACCAATAATTATATTCTTAAGTGAATTGTAAGCTCGATTCTTGGAAGTTCAACAACAAATTTGGTTAAAGGGGTAATGATTTGTAGTATAAAAGATAAATGATTGTACGATAATCTAGCTCTATATTACTTTTCTTTCGTAGGTTGGAAGAATTACTTATAAAGTATCCGGATGAACCAATGTCATCGAAGCGGTGGGCCAAAATTTCAAAAGAATTAGGTTAATTTTATTTTTTTTTATTTTATTTAATAAAATCACCATTGACCTATCTGATGTCTCGCTTCATCTCAGCTCAACTCAACTCAACTCATATGCCATCACTTAGTTCATAAAAATTGAAGTTTCCAAAGTTCTTGAAGTAACAGGCTATTGAAACCAGGAAAATGGAAGTTATTTTAATATTACAAAAAGATCATTATTGCTTGCCACTTTTATTTAAATTGTTGCTGTGAATGACAAACTTTTTTACACGAATCCTCGTTAATTTAAAATCATGTCAACAGGTACTCGCAGTTTAATGCAAGTGCAGAGCAGAGTTCAGAAGTATTTCATCGCCCTGAAGAAAGAGGGATTACCAGTGCCAGGAAAAGACCCCAAAAGGGGGTTCTTGATTCGCCAAGGGGTAAAAGAGATACGTTTCACTTAAATTCAATAAAGAATTAATAATCGTAATAGCACATTCTGATGGTAGCGTAATTTTTTATTTTATAAAATTGGAAATATACATTTCTTCTTTTTTCTTATGAATCTATTCAATGGGAGAAATACAGTATACGTACACAGTGTCACATAAATCTGGTCTCGTATGAAAATTTATTTTGAATTCAGAAGTAATATATTAGAATTGAAACAAATGTTCAAATTGGTCTTGTTTTGGGACATTATTATTATTATTATTATTATTATTATTGCAGGTAGAATAATGTGCAATGGCTAACATGGAAGCGAGTCACACTCCTGAGGAAAAGGCCTCCATCTTTTCCTGAGGAGTGTAAGTCCCAAAACAAGTCTGCAATTTGAACATTTGTCTTACTTCTAATGTCTTACTTTTGTAAATTTAATTTAAAATAAATTTTCCTATGAGACTGGACTTACGGGACACCCTATATATATATATATATATATATATATATATATATATTATATATATATATATCGTAAAGAACGACGCTTGTATAGGAGAACATTCCGCGCAAGATGAGGAGAGAACAAACAAATGAAAAAATGAGGTAACCACCCGGGAATCGAACCCGGGATCTTCCGATTGCCGGTCAGATATGATAACTACTACACCATGGTCCTCACTCGATCAGAAGTCGTAATTCTCCTACATAAGCGCAGAAACCAATGCCCTGAGGGGGCACCTCCCGCATTGGTTTCTGCGCGTATGTAGGAGAATTACGACTTCTGATCGAGTGAGGACCATGGTGTAGTGGTTATCATATCTGACCGGGAATCGGAAGATCCCGGGTTCGATTCCCGGGTGGTTACCTCATTTTTTCATTTGTTCGTTCTCTCTCCTCATCTTGCGCGGAATGTTCTCCTATACAAGCGTCGTTCTTTACGTTAATTATACTGCGTGTTCTTTGCAGTTGAAATAATATATATATATATATAATATATATATATATATATATATATATATATAAGCAAAGAACCACAGGGAAAGGGAAAAGGAAACTCGAAATTCAAGCGCTTTCGTGATATATTCACATCTTCAGGGACAAGAAAGAAAGAGAGAGAATTTACCAAGTAAATGAGTTAAATACACAAGCGAAAAAATTCCTCAATAAGCAACTCAATTTAAAAAACAATAAAACAATCTAAAGATTTTTTCCCGATAGACAATAGATAACTTAATCTAAAGGCTACTAAATTATTGTCTATTGGGAAAAAATCTTTAGATTTTATTGTTTTTTAAATTGAGTTGCTTATTGGGGAATTTTTCGCTTGTGTATTTAACTCATTTACTTGGTAAATTCTGTCTTTCTTTCTTGTCCCTGAAGATGTGAATATATCACGAAAGCGCTCGGATTTCGTGTTTCCTTTTCCCTGTGGTTCTTTGCTTATTAAAAAGATTACGTGTTCTGTGATTTTATTGCATATATTATATATATATATATATATATATATACAGGGTGGGCCGTAAGTTTCCATACATAGGAAAAATAAACATTTTTTATGGACAACCATTTTTATTTATATAATATGCTCTACATGGTTGCCATTGTTTTGAAAACACATTTCAATACGTGTTCCCCACTGTTGATGAACACGCATTAGCACAGTTGACGTTATGCTTGTAATGGCGTTGGTGATACGTTCCTTTAGATGATTTATGTCTCGTATCTTTTCCTGATACACCATGGCCTTCAAGTGCCCCCAAAGATAGAAATCAAGGGGGGTGAGATCTGGGGATCTGGGAGGCCACTCCACAGGACCACGCCGACCAATCCAAGCATCCGGAAACTGCTGATCCAAATACCGACGCACGTGAAGACCATAATGAGGTGGAGCTCCATCTTGCTGGAAGTAAACTGGGAAGTTACCTTCCTCGTTTAGCAGGGATGGGAAAATCTCTTCTTGCAACATGTTAAGATACCTTTCGGCATTAAGATTTCCACTGACAAAAATTGGTCCAATAATTCTGTCACCCCATATCCCGGCCCACACCATCACTTTACCGGCACCTTGCATCTTCGTCGGACTCAGCCAGTTAGGGTTAGCATTACTCCAATAACGTATGTTTTGCCGATTAACCTCTCCATTGACGTAAAAATTTGCTTCATCAGTAAACAAGATCTTACAAACGCATATTCTTAGGGTATCTGAAACATAAAAACAAACGTTTAAATTTTCCTATGTATGGAAACTTACGGCCCACCCTGTATATATAATATAGAGTGATCCAGAGAAATGGGACCCAAAAGAAACCCCTGTAACTCTTAAAGTATAAGTCCTTTTATAAAATTATACGCATCATTCGAAAGAGGATAGTTACAAGTTTGTACAGGATTGTATAGGTTTTGACAATACAAGACAAGATAAGATACAAAACAAAATAAAAGTATTAGTTAAAACTAACCCTTCAAGATGACTGCATGGACTGTGGAACAGCTGCGTTTCATAACTGAGCAATATTATGAGCATGGAAGAAGTGTAGTTTCAGCTCAAAGATCTTTCAAGACAAATTTTCAGATGTCAAAATCACCTTCTAAGAGCTGAAACTACACTTCTTCCATGCTCATAATATTGCTCAGTATGAAACGCAGCTGTTCCACAGTCCATGCAGTCATCTTGAAGGGTTAGTTTTAACTAACACTTTTATTTTGTTTTGTATCTTATCTTGTCTTGTATTGTCAAAACCTATACAATCCTGTACAAACTTGTAACTATCCTCTTTCGAATGATGCGTATGATTTTATAAAAGGACTTATACTTTAAGAGTTACAGGGGTTTCTTTTGGGTCCCATTTCTCTGGATCACCCTATATATATATATATATATATATGCAATAAAATCACAGAACAACACGTAATCTTTTTAATAAGCAAAGAACCACAGGGAAAAGGAAAAGGAAACACGAAATCCGAGCGCTTTCGTGATATATATATATGAAGAGAAAGTAATTTAAATTGTAGTTTGTAAACTGTAATTACTGTCTCTGACTTCTTAATTTGTTAAACAGAATACAGCTGAAAGCAAATGATGGTAATGTGTTTCTGTTAGGGATTAGATTTTGCATCTTTAGGTAAAGTGATGTACGTACAATTTTGAAATTGGTTCTCTCTTTGTAGCTGCAGCTTTTATCTATTGTACAAATAAATCTGAAGTTTATCACCTGTACAAAAGCTTGTCAGGCGAGCTGTGGTACACAGTTTCTTACGAGTGGTGGTTCGCTCAAAGTTGGAAAATATATTTTTAAGTAAAGGACCTACCTTAAGAACTTATTTATGGATGTGGGACAGTACGGTAAATAGGTTAAATATTCATCGGTGATACACTGAAGAAAAAAGAGTTTTGAGAACCGCTGCTAAAATAAAAAAAAGCAACATTCAGAACTTGATTTCTCCAGTGTGGGGGTGAGTGTGCCCCCAATGGTCGCCTGAGACCAAGCACTAACGAGTGAGTGGCTGGCCCAACCCAACCTAGACGCCAATAGCCGGGGAGCGAATCCAGAGTCCGACACCGAGACTACTGGGAATCCCGCCGCACCTCTAGCCACTAAGTAAAAACTTTTTAGTTCATAGCCTGATATAAATCTCTCTCTGGTGTTAATAAACGAGAGATTAATTATTTTGCCGTTCATGATTCTCAATAACGTAACATTGTTGGTTTCATTTTGTTACGCAGACGAGGAAGAGAAGTCATTACTCGCAGCATTTCTCATTAAGTAAATACATGAGGGCCTTCGATTTCGAGTCGTCCTCGAACAACAATTATAAGAATCAGGAGTCCTCTGACAGAGTTGGGTATTTAAATGTGAAGGAAACCGATGTATCAGTAAGTTTAAGCCTAAGTTTATCATTTAATTAAAGAATTGCAAAATAAAATTATTATTATTATTATTCAGAATCTTTTAAGTTAAAGGAAACAATCAAATCAAAAGCAGTATATAAAAAGTACAGTACAAGACAAACGGGTATGCGAAATTTTACATTTTATAATTTCAAATTCCTTAACCCTTTCTCTTCACTGAATTCGCAATGGAAATGTAACGGCAGTTATTTCGACATCACTTTCACATTTATATTAACGTCAGTTTTGAGTACTAAGCAGTCAAATTTATTTCACATTCCTTACATGTGGCCAATAATGTCCAAAGCTCAAAGGTGGGCAGTTGCGGCGCAACATTTTTGGTTGCGCTTGCGGCGCAACTTTTTGAAAAGGGTTGCGCTTGCGCGTGCGGCGCAACTATTTCAGCAGAGTTGCGGTTGCGGCGCTACAAAAATCGTTGCGCGTGCCCACCACTGCCAAAGCTATGGAAGGAGTTTTTAAGACTACATTTATAAACTACGTAACATTAATTACAGGACGAGGACGATATCTTGGATGAATTGAAAGACACTAAAGAATACCAGGAACTTGTATTGCTAAAACGAGCCAAAAAACTGAAACTCGAGGAGATGAAGACGGGAGAGATCATTCATTATGGTTACAGGGTACGTTACTATTATTTATTTTAATCTGAAATATGGAGAGAACAGTTTTTTTTTTTTTTTTACTGGATATGTCCTCGAAAGAAGATAATCAGAATGTGTGTGGACGTACACCCACGCTTGAATGTTATAAATGGCACTTTGGTTGCCATGGGAACATGGTTACTAGACCATTAGATGCGCAAAAGAATTTGCCGTAGCTCAGGGTACTTGATTCAAGATGTTTAGTTTTGAATAACAGTGTAAGCATTACTTCCGTTGGAAGTGGAAAACGTTTGCGTAGAAGCCTTGTAATTGCTAACCAACTTTTGCGGGGTGAGACAAGGCTCCTTGCTCTCCCCTATGCTGTTTAATGTGTATATCGACGGATTAATTGCTTCACTTAATGAGGCAACAGTGGAATGTTGTATAGATAACACAAGGATAAATAACTTAGTTTATGCCGATGATATGGTGTTAATAAGTCCCTCTGTTAAAGGTCTGGATCGGCTACTAAAAGTCTGCGAAGTGTATTCGCACAAACATATTCTTTTTAATGTTACAAAAACTAAGGTTATGCAATTTCATCCTAAAAGCTGTAATCAGCCAGCTGATATTAGGTTTAAAATGAGAGGTGAAATAATTGAAGAAGTACAAGAGTTTAAGTATTTGGGTCAAACTATTACCAGCTCCTTGAGTGATGACTCTGATATAAGAGAACAATCTTGAAGCCTGTGTGCTAAAGCGAATATGACCATAAGGAACTTTCGATTCTGTACAAGTGAAGCTAAAGACACTTTCGTACTTTCTGCAGTAATATATACGGACAGCAACTGGGTGAATTATAAAAAAGGTTCTGGCAGAACTCTAAATTTGCTGTACAACAGGTCTTTTAGACTCTTACATAAATTACCCCCGAGATACTCAGCTTCGCAAATGTTTGCCACCCGCAATGTCCCGAGCTTCCCGGAGGTAACAAGACGTGCTCAACACAGTCTAATGCAAAGAATTAAAAAATCAACCAACCCGATCATCCAAGCTCTCCATGAGTCCTGCCATTTATCCTCTAAGCTATGGACTTCTTGGTACGAAAACGTCTGTGTGTAGCTCCACTTAACTTCGACATTACAGTATTATTTCTAATCAATTGTATATATTTCTATCCTTAGTATATGAACTGTCATTGTATTAATAATATTTGTCATATGGACTATAGTCTGTCAATAAACCTTTTCATTTTCATTATTAGTCAGGAATGTCATTTGATCCACTTTCATAAAATGCTTTTTATATTTACTCGTATGTCATTTTAAGTGAATGGTAAATTGATGACTGAAGTTTGTAAATATTAGTTTACAGTGTAGTTCGTTTTATACCTTAATGTTGTTAAGAACTATTGTCATAAGTGTAATAACTGTATCTTCTTTTTTGACAGTGCGATGGTTGTTCATGCAATCCTATTTGTGGCCCTCGTTGGCACTGCGCCGATTGTCCCCAAATGCCGAGCGTTGATTTCTGCGAACACTGCGCGAAACACTTTCAAAGTGATGTTCATCTTTCTACGCATATTTTGAAACCCGTGAATGCGTTGTCTATTAGAGATACAAGCGCCTTCCGGTCAAATGATAACAACCTTTAAAAAGGTTGTTATTAAGGCAGTCTTATATTTTTCATATTTATGTAGCTAATAAATTTTTATTTTTGTTGCTGTAATTATTTTGCGAAATATATGGTTTAAAAATGCGGAGTGAATTACGATGGAAAAGTTATTATTTTTCAATCTTCACCCATTTCTTGTTGGCAGGAAAAGCTTTTTGGGCATGTTGGAAAATTATCAGTCATGCGTAGTTTTTACCACAGACATATATGGGATATACCTACTATTTAAAGCTAAACTGTTGAGGTTCAGATCCTGCCTTCCAGACTGTGACAAACCCACAAGCCTTTCCAACACGCCTAGTTTCTGCCAACTCTTCCAGAAAAAGTAAGCGTGTCGATACAGTGACGTCATACCAATTTCTGTTTTAAGTATCTTGAACAGTTATTCAAACACGACTAAAGTAAGTAAAGTTAAGACGTTAATACTAAACAATATTCCGTTTTCGATATGATCAGTGCTTTTAGCTTGGAAAACATTACATATTTGTTCCTTCTTTTAAAGGCTCTCCAATATGTGGAGAATGACGTCGTCACGGAATTTTGGTCGGTGTAATTTTTGGGGCAACTTTCCTATTATACTATAACATAAACAAGCGGTTGTTTTCGTTAAAGGTGGTATAGTATTTATTATTTTGAAATTTTTGTAGTCCAATTGCAACGTTATGTACTAAAATTTCCAACGTTTCTGTAGTCATTCTGTGGGCGTTCAGTTCAAATACGAACGTAGGAAAAACTAAAGCTATATTAAATCAAAACGTTTATTACTTATATGACTTACAATAAATAAAAGCCCATCTTGTTTTAAGTAATTAACAAAAGAAATTAAATATATCAATATCACAATTACACATTCATAATAAACGAATCTTAAGAGACAACACTGTAAACAGGAAGAAGCTTCAATACTGACTGAACCTCCAATTAACTACCAACCACATAATTGGCTCGCCTATAATTTGAGGTCCAATAATATGGCAGCGACTTTCAATAATATTACTACTGTATTTCGTTATATTCTTAAGCTATTGTAATTTAATGATATATAAATGAAAGAAAAATAAATGTACTAATTTTAACGTATCACAGAATTAATTCTTAAGTTTTAATATGATTATAGAAATTAAACAAAAATGTCTTGAATATAAAACTATTTCTTTTAGTAGTGGGCCACCATTTTTGTTCTTGCCCCTCTAAGCATAGGTTCACTCACTTCCTACTTCTTGACTGTTTAACCTAAATCAAGGCTAAGGCAATTCTAAGGTTAGACTTCGGCCATGCGATAGGAGTTTCTTTGGCCTAAATTGTACACCTCATATATAGGGTTAGGCTTTGTTTGCTTTCGTTCATTAGTTCTTGGCTTAGTCCAGCCTGACTGTATTTCTCCTGCATAAGTTTAGGCGAAGTTCACATATATCGTTTTCGATATATGTGAGGCTTATTTTTTTTTACCAATTAATACGATCTTGGACTTATTGTTTGCCACTGATATAGCCTAGGCCTATTATTACACTTGGTTTCTAGGCTAAGTTAGTCACTTCACTTAACCCATTCACTACGATGACGAGTACGCGTTCGTCATGGTTTCTCCCGTGACGCGCTACGATGACGAGTATGCGTTCATCATAACTAATGTTGGTTATTTAGAAGCAAATATTTATCGTAGTGCGCTGCAAAGCTTCTTGTTTGATATTCGAAGTATGGACTGGGAGTTGTTGTCATGAGAACGTCACGTGACGCGAGTCGTTCAGAAAGGGTTAATGTACAGAATTAGCACCGGGTCCTACTTAACACTCGCATCTTAATTGTGGGGGGCATTTATTTAAGGTTAATGTTAGATACCCAAATTCAAAAGTCAACTCAAATTTCCCTTCCAACGTCACTGTATCGACATACTTTTTCTTGAACAGTTAGTAGAAGTATAACAGTCGGAAAGGTTAGTGGGTTTGTTGGTATGGATGTTGCGGCAAAAACAGCCCACTGAGCAACTGTTTAAATAAGGTAGCGTCCAGTCTAACCATATATGATATGACTGGTTTTTACCCTGTTATTGTTTGAGTTTTATATTTAAGTGTACAGATGTAAGTGCATGAATAAACGAATTGATATAAATATGGCGCAAGAGTTAACGAGAAACGGTAATGAAAAGCGGTTTAAATGAAAACGTTGAATTGACTAGTTGGCTTTAGATGTGAAGCTCAAGACTTTGGTGGCTATGCTTTGTAAATATTAAACAAGTTTCTAGACTCACTAACTGTCCAGTTGAAGAATATAATTTCGTACTAATTTTAAAATTGTAAGAAATAGAAACTTTAAAGGTGTATTTAATTCTGTTGGTAAATTAAAAATTACTTAATGGATACCAAAATATTTGTAGGTTTGCTATTTAGATAGCGCAAATGGTCTATTTCCACTCACTCATTAACATAAATAACCTCGTCTAAAAATAAGAAGTCCGTGAGTGAGAATCACAAGCGAGACAATTCTTAAGTATATCCATTCCCACTTAAATTTTAAGTTAAATTTTTCATAGAAAATAACCCTTCAGCTCGCAATCCCCAAATTTGGAATTCATGCAAAAGTCTGATACTCGTAAAATTGTTATACAAATGACTTAAGATTAATTACAAATAACTTGATCATTCTTTAGAAAGGTTCTTAACAACGAATGGTTGTAAAGCAAATTAGTTTTTATGGAATCTAATCATTATTAAACACGGCCTGTGGTTCAACATTACTTACGTCTAATGCAATGAGACTAATAATGTAATTTCAAAGATGCTCACGTTTTATACTAACCGTGTCGGCGTCATTTCTAAACTAATCCTATTCCGTAAATACTAATAGGCCTATGAAACAGCTGTTTGAACGCAGTAAAAATGTAATCTTGTTCTGTTCTAACATGCAGTCATAAAGTACAGTGCATATACTCTTATATACAGTAGCACAGTGTTTACAGAATACGAAAGGAACCAGTCTAATAAAATATATTAGTCTGTGATGGAACTCTGCTCTCCCAATCGTTACCAATTTTTAAAGCGAATGAACAATGACTTAAAATTAATAATTTCGAAAAAATTCTAGAAACAAGTTTTCTAGAAAGCATAAAAAATTACTGATTGATATTAGAACTGTTTTCCTTTGGATATTTTATGCTTTTTGGTGACTGATAAATTTAAAAAAATGTGTTATGCGAATGATTAATAGTTTTTTATGCTTACTAGAAATTTAATGTTTACAAGTGAGCTTTTTTTTACCAAAATTTATACATACGTTTTTTATAACTTGGTTTTATACTGTCTATGGTTACGACAAAGAACGAAGTTTTTAATTTTTAAATCTTTTTTTTTTTATTGGTCAAACTAACTTGAAGTCACTTCTCCGAAACTCAACTGCTGTGTTCTTTTGGTAGAAAATCCGACTTTTTAGTTTTTTTTTAAGTTAGCTCTGGAATTATCTTGGTTATATTGATCAAAAGACAAGTCACTTTTTTGTAAACAAACAATATGGCGGAAGCCGAATCAAAGATATTTCGAGAAATCATTATTATTGTTATTATTGTTATTGTTATTATTATTATTATTATTATTATTATTATTATTGTTATTATTATTATTTAGAAAATGGATTTTAACGATGGCTAAGTTAAATTAAGTTTAAACATATATAAGCTTTAATTAAAGAACTAACTTTGCTTCATTGCAATTTAAGGCCTATATGTAGGGTGTCCATAAATTAACTTGACAAATTTACTTCAGTTGAATTTGTAAAGATAATTTATGGACATCCTCTATATTGTCCAAAGCTATATAGCTCAGCTGGGGCGAGCTCAGACATAGGCCTTGTTCATTCAATTTTAGCGTGGGCTGGATTAATCATGGAAGTACGTTCTCGGTGGTGTAGTGGTTAGCATCGCTGACTACAAATCCACTGGCCCGGGTTCGATTCCCGGCGAAAGCAGTCGGCGCGCAGCTTACCCACCCAGCTGTTCATCCTTCCAGAAGAAAGTAGGTTGGTAGATAAATGGGAGCTATTGAAGAATAGGGACCCCAGCCTTCTTTAGTTAGCTTTATGAGGCTAACTAACGAAAATATCATGACCTAACCTAACCAATCGTCAAGGGCGTACAGTTAATCTAACGATTGGTTAGGTTAGGTCGTGATATTTTTGTTAGTTAGCCTTATAAACCTAACTAAAGAAGGCTGGGGTCCCTATTCTTCAATAGCGATAAATGGGTACCCCGTGTGGCGTAGTGGTTAAGAGGCTGGGCTGCTGGTTGAGAGATTGAGTCCGGGCAAGGACTTTGTAATTTCTGACCACCCATGGTGGGTCGTGGTTAGGATTCCACGTTAATCTGTAGGTCCAACGTGGAGCAATAAGCTTGACCTTTGTCAGAATGAACAATTCGGGCGGAAGCAAAACCAAGGTTAACCAAAGTAGTATAATATAATTATCCAGTCTTCTCGTGTCATTTATGAGCTGTCATATACAAATATATGACATGCAGGAATATACGATAACAATTTAAGCTTGCTATTTACGTTTGCCATACTGTATACACCTTTTTATCTCTCGGAAAGTTATATTGTTCTTTTTCCCTAATCTGTGTTATTACAACCTGTAAGAACCACAGTTTGTAACCAGAGCTGGGCAATAAATACATTGAATGTATTTAAATACTAAATACTAAATACATGGGAGAAATGTATTTAAATACTAAATACTAAATACATTTTACGAATGTATTTAGATACTAAATACAAAATACATCAATTGTATTTAAATACATTTGTAAATACATTTTAAATACATACAAATTTTAACATATGCATTCACTAATTCATGAGTAACAACAATATAAAATGCTTGATAAAAGATAAAGAAATAGTACAATCTAATTTTCGATTATATATTTCCCTTTTTAGAACAAAACAAAAACAAAAGAACTTAGCACTTACGATGTTCAACCAGTGACATATTATACTCATTATATCATTGCAAAATGAGTAACAATTAATGAGTAGATGAGACATAAACGTAAACATAAGACGTAAACATAAACATAAGGCACCTTACGAATTCTCTTTTATTTCACGGTTGCTGCGGATCAAAACCAATCTTTCAAAAGTTTTGTCTGAAAGAGAGTTTCTTTTGGGAGTTTACACAGCAAGCAGGTGCACTTTACCTTATTACCGTCTTTAGATTTAATTTTAAAGTATTTTCCATCAAACAGAGGGTGCACTAAATTGTTATCTGCAGATATATCACTGTTTGATTCACCGGATTTGCTTGTTGAAGCCATGACACGCACACGATAAAGAAATCAACAGCTTTCGACTAAGAGTGGCACACAACTGATTGAACTGACACGTTGAAACATGAACCATGCTGTACTACACTGTCGACGCGTCGTACTGTGCTAGTACAGAACGTGTATTAAACCAGTAAAAGTATTTACATTTTTATATTTTGAGTATTTAAATACATTGTATTTAAATACTCATTAAAGTATTTAAATACATGAAAAACAATGTATTTATAAATACAGTTCTAAATACACAAATGTATTTAAATACGTATTTAAATACAAATGTATTTAAATACTGCCCAGCTCTGTTTGTAACAAATCTTACCCCTAATTCGAAATCACCAGCCGTTCCAGATTCGCGTTCACCAATTTCATGTTTTTAATTAACACTGTTGAATGAAGCCGAGAGGTTCAAGAAATAGATTTGTGATATGTAAAGCTCGCATGGGAGAGCGCGCCCTCCTACATAAACATTCAAAATTACAAAGCAGTGGGAACCTCGTGAGTTAGGTTTCATCAGTTGAAATTATGAAGTCTGGCATGGCTTGTAATTTCGGATTAGGGCCAGGGTTTGCTGCATATTGTTGCTTGCGGTTGTAATAGCCAACAGATAAGAGGAAAGAACAACAATGTAACTTTCGATTACTTTCCCATCCGAGATAAAAACAAAGCCTACAGGCTTTGATAAAAAGCTTTACACAACGGTATACTCGCATGATTTAGAAGTACCAGCCAAAGTGGGCCCTACGGGCCCATTTAGCCATGCCTGCAGTGCTGGGGCCCTGCGGCCCCCCAGTTACTGGGGAGTCAATTATTCGGTCAATAAAACTATAGAAAAGAAAGCAGTAAAAAGTTGAAACAAAGCAAAGCGTATTTATTTCTATGGTCAGAAGTGCTTAATAGTAAATAAATGGTGTCTACACACGGACAGACAGACAGGACTGGCTTTTTATAGTAAGTATAGATATAGATATTACCATATTAATGTTAGAAACACATGCAAGTCTGTATGTTCAATTTATTTACTGAGCATATATTTGATTACATCGTAAGATACATAATTATTATAAATATTAAAATGTAATGTAATAACGTTTTTTTGCAGTAATTTAGTTCTTTCAAATACTTAGATGACAAGAGAAAAAAGCTAACGCAAAAGTGGGCGGATTCTCAAATCTTGTTATAAATTATTTTTGGTAGTTTAATATAATTCGCTAAGTCTTACCATAAAAGTTTATTTCAATGATAAACGTTCATCCAGAAACTGACTCGCAGCGTTCTTCCATGCGAGCCATACAAATTACAAATTTTATTTACCAGTGTTAAGTATGAGGTCAGGATAAGCAAACGCGCGTTTGGAATAGCTGGTAATTTCGGTTTAGGGCCAGGATTTGTTACATATTGTGCTTCTTGCAGTTTTAATAACATACATACATATATACAGAGAATAAAAAAGAACAAAACTTTTCATTACTTTACGAGATATAAAAAGTTGTGTAGAGTATGATAATAATTATTTGTAAATAGTGATAGTAAGTTGTAGAGTATCGTATATTCGTTTTAGTATGACAGCTCATGAATGAGGCAAGGAGACTATAAATTATATTGGACTATGGACCTAAGCCACATAACGCATACCGTTGAATGGGATTGGGATTTGTATTTTATATAGCTTGCTCGAGAGGGCGCTGCGATTTTTTGGATGGTTGTGTTCCTGTTTGGGGTTAATTTAAAATGTCAGTGGGCTACCTTTTAAATGTGCGTGCTTCTTTCCTACAGTAAACACACAACCTTAAAACACATTTATTAGATTTAGTAAACAAAAAATAAACTTGGACGAAATCTGTATATTTTTTATACCTTCTTTATTTTATTTGTAGGTATATTTCTTTTTGCTTTCTTGCACGATATTACGTCAGAAAATGTTTCTGAACATATGAGGGGTCCCGCGTCTTAAGGTACCTAAGCGCCAAAATTAAAATTCGTCAGAAATCGCCTCCAAAGTTCAGCAATATTCTGGCCATAGTATCTCTGTTATTAATTGAGCTAGAACGTTCATTTTTGGCTAAATTAGAGTTCTAAGTATGCTAATGAAGATGATGAGTTTTTGGAATAGATTTTCGTATTTTATATTTTTTATATATATTTTAAAACAAATTAAGGGAAGGGAGGGGGCGGTGCTGCAAAGAGATGAAGAGATAAAGGATAGATGGAAGGAATATTTTGAGGAATTATTAAATAAAGAAAACCCAAGATCTTTCTATGAGGATGGATTACCAAATGTAGCTATGACAGAACAAGTGGGGAGGATGGAAGTGAGTCGTGCTCTGAATAGGATGAAAAATAACAAAGCGACTGGCCCAGACGAGATACCAGCCAAGGCATGGAAGGCACTGGGAGATGAGGGGGTGGATCTGGTGTGGGATCTAATGCAGAAGTTGTTTGACCAGGAGGTGATTCCGGATGAGTGGCGGACCAGCATCATAGTGCCTATATCAAAGAGAAGGGAGATGTACAAGATTGCACGAATTATAGAGGGATCAAGCTAATATCACATACAATGAAGATATGGGAGCGAATAGTGGAGAGTAGGTTGAGAGACGAAGCGGAAGTGTCAGTGGAACAGTTTGGATTTATGCCGGGAAGAACGACAGATGCAGTTTTTGCATTGAAACAGTTGGCAGAGAGGTACAGAGAGGGGCAGAAGGCGTTGCACATGGTTTTTATTGACTTGGAGAAGGCATATGATAGGATACCACGGCAGGAAGTTGGAGATGCTTAAGGGAAAAGATGGTACCGGAGAAGTATGTTAAACTGATCAAGGGGATGTACAGGGGAGTAACAACTAAGGTGGGAGTAGCGTGGGTGTGTCAGAGAGCTTTGGGGTGGAAGTTGGTCTGCACCAAGGATCAGCTTTGAGCCCCTTCCTTTTCAATGTGGTATTCGATGTGTTGACGGACAGGATTAGAGGGGAGGCGCCGTGGTGCATGATGTATGCAGACGATGTTGTGTTGAGTGGGGAGACGAAAGAGGAGGTGGAGCAGCAGTTGGAAAATTGGAGAGAGGCGTTGGAAAGTAGGGGGATGAGAATTAGCCGAAAGAAGACCGAATATATGAGATGTGATGTGCAGCAGGACCGAGGAGGGGAAGTGACATTGAGTGGAGAGCGTGTTAAGACGGTGGAGTATTTTAAATACTTGGGGTCAACAGTGGATGCAGAGGGGGGAGCAGAGAGAGAGAGAAAATGTAGAATACAGTCGGGGTGGAAGAACTGGAGAGACGTATCAGGGGTGCTCTGTGATAAGAAGGTCCCAGTGAAACTGAAGGGAAAGGTATTCAAAACAGTGGTGAGGCCGGCAATGTTGTATAGAATGGAGACTGTGCCAATGAAGAAGAGCAATGAAAGAAAAATCGATGTGGCTGAAATGAAGATGTTGAGATGGATGTGTGGAGTAGTATGTGGGGCGCAGAGTGCTGGAGATGGAGTTGCCGGGACGGAGAAGAAGAGGAAGACCGAAAACGAGATGGAGGGACTGTGTGGTGGCGGACATCAGGGAGAAGGACTTGGAGGAGGACGTGGTATACGACAGAGGAGAGTGGAGAAGACGAACCAAAAACAGCGACCCCATGTAAAGATGGGATAATAAGCTGCGGAAGAAGAAGATATATATTTTTTATTTTTTTATTTTCTTATGCCGAACTTTGGGTGAAGTTTTGGCTGGCGATAGAGGTGAAAAAAGTAGTTCGCTTCATAAGGTTTTCAACCATACTTCTAGTGTCGTAAGGTCATTATAACCCAAACCACGCGATAGGGAAAGGGTGAAAATAATGATATCCATCAAAAACACGTTTTCGCCTGTGGTGGAGCTTAGGTACCTTAAGACGCGCGACCCCTCATATATTCTTTCCTACTTAGTAGCAAAATGTCTCGCTCTTAGTGCGAGAGTCAGAAATGGGCAGTAATACTGTATATTTGAAGTTTCGTAACAGTGATATAGGACTCGAGACCTTTTTTTCTGGTCTCAGTCTCGACTACATCACTGATTCTGATTTACTTTATTTTACCATTCATTAAAGAAATCCAAAAACATGAGGAGAGATTAATTTGCATAAAGAAAGCACTCCATGATTTCAGTAATTTCACAGTAAGTACAAACCTACACGAACAATATTTTACACTATCACAGATGTGCTGAATATGTTCATGATGTTCCTCAAGTGCAACGAACTTGTTTTAAGTTGGCAGTTAACTGCTGGAAAATGTCACGAACTATGAATTTGTGAATAAATTATGAGTAAATTTTGCAGTTGTCACTCGATAATCTCTCTCTACAATCTTTATTTCTGAATGTGAAATACAGAGTTTAGAAATTAGGCATTACACAATATTGAATATATGCAAAAATTGGATATGGACTCGATCTTGGTGATGGTAGTCTCGAGTCTCGACTACATCAGTTTCGTAAATGCATATTTAAATACAAATTTGTATTTAACTATTGTATTTCACACATATTTATTTTTTTAATACTTAAATATTTTGCATTGCCTGCCTATTTATTATTTATAAATGTTTTTTAAATACATTCGTAAATACACTTCACTATTCCTTTTCCATTAGTCAGTTGTTATTTTATCGTGTTCGTAATTGATCATTTTGAATTTCATCATAAAAATTTATTTTATGTCGTTTTCATTCGTTTGGGGTTATGCATTACCTATACCTAGTTGTTGTTGTTGTTTAGCCGATCAGCCCACCCTGATCGAGCAAGCCGGCGGCACGCAGGTAACCGATCGCCCTCTCCGGAGTGGACCAGAGGTTCAGCGCACTAGTGATGATGTGTTGTGTTGTGTTCGTTGTTGTACTAGAGCGATAGTCTCTCATAATGTGTTCAATTGTTTGTGGTGTGTCCTGGCACAGGTGGCAGGTGTCGTCTATGGAGTTGTCTAGTCTGTGTTATATGTCCGTAAGTTTGGGTGATGTCCACATCGGAATCGTGCTAAGTTAACTCGATCCGATCTGCTCAGGCTGATCTCTGACCTGTTAATGGGTGGCGGCTTCGCACCTAGGACCGCATTCGCCGAGTCGTGTCAGTGCTTTGTGGGTTAGGTGTTGTGTGTATGTGTTTTCTGTGTACTGTGTGATGTCTGTGGGGCGTGGTATGGAATGGAGTATTTGGTTATAAGTCTCTCTGGTGTTACCTTAATGGTGCGAGGTGTTGGTGCATGATTGTACATGTAGTGGCAAGGGTGTTGTGGGTTAGTTGTCGCTGCTGCCATGAATTGTGTTCCCCTCATGTCTAAATGTTCCCTAACTTTCAGTATTTTTGTTTCTGTGTGCAGGTGTTCTATTGGTGTTGTTTGAGTGCATCCTGTAATGATATGAAGTGCGTTGTTTGTATTGTCTGTAAGGTGTTTATGTGTGTGTTTGAGATAATGGGTGCCCAGCATGGGCTAGCATAGTCCATAACTGAGCGAATATATTGTTTGTATATTAGTGTTGTTGTTTCCTGCTGGTGTCCAAAGTTTGTGCTGTTAGTACCCTAAGCGTGTTAAGTCTTGACGTACATTTGTTTTTAATGTCCTGAATGTGGTTTGCAAAAGATAATGATGTGTTGTATGTGACCCCAAGTATTTTGGTCCTGTGAGTGTGTGGAATGTTGTTGATGTTTAGTGTAAGCTGTGGAATTACCTGGTGTTCTTTTGGTTGCTTGTAAGCAAGGTGATGGTTGATTTTGTGGGCGCTACTTTGAGTCTATTGTGTGTGAGCCAGTCTTGTATACTGTTATGTATGTTTGTAGGTTATTTGTAGCGGTGTCGATGTTATTGTGGGTGGATGTTAGAGTGATGTCATCTGCATATGATGATAAGGTAAGCTTGTATCTATGGGTGTTGGAATGTCATGCATGTATAAGTTGAAAGAGTGTTGGTGAGAGAACAGAGCCTTGAGGGACCCCGTTCGGAAAAAGCTTGTTTTTGGATGACTTGCCATTAAATGTGACATGTGAGTATCTTCCTGAGAGATAGTTGCTCAGCCACCTTTTGGTGTTATTGTGCATGTTTGTGTTGAGTATTTGTTTTATGAGAGGGAAGCGTGGGATAGCATCAAATGCTTTACTAATGTCTATTGTTGCTAATAGTGTACGTTGATCTGGTCGTCTGGAGTTGATGCCATCCATGATGTGCTGCGTGAGGTTAGTGAGTAATATCGTGGTTGAGTGGTGAGGTCTGAATCCATGTTGAGTAGGCGATAGTGGAATGTGTGGGTTGGTGATTTGTAAGATTAGTCTTTCTGTTACTTTGGAAGTGTGTGCATAGTAAAGTTAATGGGTCTATAGGAAGCTGGTTTGTTGGATTTTTGTTTGGTTTGAGTAGTGTAATAATTTTACCTTGTTTCCATATGTCAGGAATAATACAGCGTTGGTATGAATATGTGCTGATATTTGTGAGAGCTAGTATTCTGTGGGCCCAAGTGTTTAAGGTGTATGTTAGATATGTTGTCTGGTCCAGAAGCCTTCGAATCTTAATGTTTTTGATGATCTTGGTGGTCTGGTCTGTATTGAAGGGTGTAGTTGTGTAAGGTCGTGTCGAATCTGTAGGTTTACTTGTGTCTGGCTGTTTGTCTGTCTGCGTGTTTCTGGTTGTTGTCTCTGTTTAAGTGACTTATCTTGCGTAGTGATTAACTAGAATGTTAGCTTGTTGTGTGTATGTTGGGATATTATTTTGGCTGCGACAGATAGCCGCGTGTGAGTGTGAATGCCGCTGTTAGAGTGGGTAAGCCTGTTTATAGTCTTGTATAGCCTGGATGTATCTGTGGAGTGGTTTAGTGTTTTGAATTCCCTGAATGTTTCCGTTTGTTTTCTTTGAGTTTGTTGTTTATTTCTGTGTTGAGCTGTTGTATCTGCTGTTTTATGGCTTCTGTGTGTGGTGTTTGTGTGTTATATTTGAGGTTGTTACGTTTGCCTTATGAGGTGGGCTATTTCTCTAGTGTAATTTGGGTTGTATTTCCTAATGTTGCCCTTGGGTATGTATTGTTTGCATTATTGATAATCTGATTAAATGTCTTGAATGTTGATTGATGTTTATGATGGGTGTGTATTTAATGTAGTGAATTGTTCCTCAGTCTGTATTTTGAACTGTTCCCAATCAGCTTTCTTGTAATTTCTGTAAGTGTGCCTAAGGCTGTTGGGCAGAGTGTAGAATGGTTGTAATGATGATGGGCAGGTGGTCTGATGACAGTTGTTTTTTCTGTTCTCCATTGTGTATGTGTTGCTAGTGGGGGGAACAGAACGTTATGTCTGGGGAGGAGTTTGAGTATCCTGCTGATGTGGTATGTGTGTATGTTCTTCTGTATTGTTAAGAATGAAGAGGCTGTTTAATTGTGTGGCTATGTTGGCGCCTCTGGTGTTGTTTTGGTTGTGCAGGTACCAACTAGTGTCTTTGGCGTTGAAGTCTCCTCCTAAGATGACATTAGTGAGAGAGGCAAGATTGTGTGACTGTGGATTGTAATTGGCTGGCACCTGAGGTGAACTATCTGGTGGGATGTAAATGTTGATTAGTGTGGTGTGTTTTGCGCGTGTTTTAATGTTAACTGCCTGTATTTCTATCGTGTTATCTGCTTGGATTGTGGTTTGTAATGTTTTGGGTAGCATCAGTGTAGCTAATGCTTTTACGTATGTAAGTGATGAGTCCACCCCCGTTACCCCCAGTACGATCTTGACGGATCGCCGTGAAGTCAGGGATGGTAGGTGTTTTGTGTGTGCGTTTTAGTTTTGTTTTGTATAAGTGCTATGTGAATGTTTTGTTTGTGTACGAATTCCCTAAGCTGCATTATTTTGTTTGTGAGGCCATCTACGTTGTACTGTAATATGTTAATATTATACTTCTGTATGTGTCTCATGGTGCTATTGTGTCTATGTCTTTGTGTATGGTGACATGTGTAAGTTGTAGTGGGGCCTGGATTGTCTTAATGTCGCCGGAGAGTAAGAGTAGACCGGGGAGCACGCAATTGCTCCCCGTAAATGAAAAAATAGCACGCTGAGAATAGGTCCGGCCCCGGGAGCCGATCGGCACTCTGACCCTGCCACGCAACAGGCCGTCGACTGCCAGTCTGGCCAACCGTAGACAGCCCGCTGCACGGAGATTTGAAGAAGTTTGGCCACCAGCGCGTTGATGTTTTGGTTTGACGTCGCCTCTTCTTCGCGTTGACGTGTTGGTTCAAGCTCACATCTCGACATGCAAATAATTTCCTAAAAAAATTTTTGAGCAAGCGAGACCAACATTCACTTCACTGGTATGCATATGAAATTTTTTTGTCTGCTGTGAGGGTTTTTTCAACTATATCATATAATTCGACCATGCTGAATTCGAAAATGACATTGGTTTTCCTCAATCAGGTCAGGTTTTTTCTCTATTGGCCATTTATTATAAGTCCAATTTTATCCCCAATTTATTGATTTTTTTTAGCTTAAACACTGTAGATACGAGTAATATTATAAGAACACTCGTGAAAATGAAAACATTGTGTGAATAAATACTTTTATTCATACAATGAATATGGAAAAAAGTTTATTGAGGAAGGAATGAAATTTTTTTTGGCTTTCCGTCTGTGTTTTTCTTCGGGCACGTCTCGCTTCAAACACCAGCAATAGTCCGCCAGCATATTGATATCCAGTTTCCCTGGTACTTCTCTTCCATTATTTTGATATCTTGGTGAAATCGTTCACCTTGTTCCTCATATAATCCCCGCAATTTTCAGGAAAATAGTCCAAGTGGGACCACAAAAAGTGCATTTTATGGACATGCGCGACCCATGAGCTTTGAAAGCTTCCATCAAGTTTTCGACAACGGACTCGTATTCTGGACTTCTACGCTTGCCAAGAAAATCAGTGACAACTGATTTGAATGCCTGCCAGGCATTCTTCTCAGTTGGAGTCATTGCGTTTTCGAACTGAGTATCCTTGATCAAAGTTCGAATTTGAGGACCATCAAAAACCCCAGCATTTAGTTTAGCATCAGATATATGAGGAAATTTACTCTCGATATATCGGAATGCTGAACCCTCCTTATTCATTGATTTGATGAAATTTTTCATCAAGCCCAGCTTAATATGAAGTGGTGGGAGCAAATTTTTGTTGGTGGTACAAGGGGCACTGAAACGACATTATGCGACCCAGGTTCAAAATTCTCTCTGGATGCCCATTCACGCTGTGCATAGTGCTTCTCATCCGCTCGGCTATCCCATTTGCAGAGGAAACATGGGTATTTCGTGTATCCCCCTTGCATTCCCAATACAAATGCCACAATCTGAAAAAAAAAGAAAATATTTAAAGAATTTAGAGAATTTGTTCTATCAGATAAAAAAATCTATGCATTGGACTGTATCACTTCTGTGGGGAAGTTAAGTGTTCTTATACGCTCTCAAATAACCTTTGGAAAAACAACATAGTCAATAGCAATAGTTTACTTATGATATTAGTATTACCTTCAAATCTCCACAGATCCTCAGTTATGTTGGTCGTATACGAGAGCATCCAGTAAAATTTTCATGTTATCGTAGCTCTCAGTAAGTTGTACGGAATGTGCTACAGGGACTGATGCAACCCTATTCCCAATGTTGAGAAGTACTGCTTTCAAACTTCGTTTAGACGAGTCTATAAATAGCCTCCATTCTGATGCGTTATATGGCAGGCCCAAGGATTCGATTAGCCCTCAACATTGCAGCAGTACACTAAGGAAGAGGTATTTTCGTGCACTGCAAAAACTTGCGTAATTCTTCCTCTCGTTTCCTATACCAGGAGAATGTTGTTCCCGGAGCCAGCAAGTTGTCCTCTCGAAGTCGTGAGCCCAAGATCTCGGCAGCTAATTTGGAAAGTCCTAAATCCCTCGGCTCATTTGAAGCGGTATTTTGAGGTATATACGACTGGGACTGGTCATTGGCATTGGTCATTGATTCATCATCAGAATCATCGAAGTCCAGGGTTTGAGGTGGGTTGGGTATTGGAATTCCAGGACCATGGGGTACAGGTCTCACAGCAGAAGGAATGTCAGGGTATACAACAATGTGTTTATTCTTCTTGTTAACTCCTGAAAAATAGAAACACAGAAACATGGATATAAAACTTGCATATGAAATAGAAGAAGCATTCAGACAGTGGCGGCTCGTGAGGGAAGGCTGCGGTCTGTAAGATATGAAATAGGTCGATGGAGTCTGTATATTTTCTTTCTTTTTCATTCATATTGTCCCTTCGGGGACAATATGAATGAAAAAGAAAGAAAATATACAATCATTGTATATGTAAATGTAACTTGTATAACAATATGTATGTGTAAATGTATTTTCTATAACAATATGTATATGTAAATGTATGATTACCATTATGGTGAATATTATGCTATATATGGTGAATATTACATTATGGTGAATATTATGTCAAGTTTCATACGAGGATTTCAAAATATTTAAGAAAAATAAATTTATAAGCCCACCTTGGAGGTTTGTCATGCAGAAATAGCAATCTGTCACGTGATCCTTTCCTTCTCTCCAAATCATGGGAATTCCAAAAGGCAAAGATTTCGCTCTGCCTTTGCTCCATCTTCTCAAATTTTCAATGCACGTCTTGCAGCACATATGAGGGGCGAAATTTTTGTCCTGGTCCCCTAGCTTAATTCGAAAGTATGCTCTATACATTGTCTTCACAAATTTAGTGATTTGGGACTGGTTATTTGGCATGGTAACCGTCCCACATATGTAGCAGAATCTATTGGGATCATTTTTACACGCTCTATTCATTATGAAATATTTTATCTATATGCCTGAAAAGTAAAAAAAGATATACAAGTGAAACAAGTGATGATAGATGTTAATGTTCCAATTCCGCTTTGACAAAATCACGAAAAATTCTATTTTACTTATGAGGCCATAGCCGGATAACCTGAGCTGATTGAGAAAAACGGATTGCAGATTCGAAATCAGCAGGAAAAACTCTATAAGAATCACTTACAAAACCCTTGACAGCAAAATTGATGCATACCAGTGCTTTAAGCTCACGAACCACTTAGATTTTGAGTGCAGCTTTATAAATTCGGACATACTGTATTGGCTTTGGATGTGAAGCTCAAAACGTTGATATATGTAGTACTTTTGTAAATAATTTTTTTTTTTCACACAAAAGAGATTTTGTACAAGCATGGTCTTAGCAACACCAAAGCCCACCTACATCTAGTTATCTGTCTCGATAAAATGTAACAACCAGCCAACAATCGAATTATGTCTTGTGAAGGGGCATAAAAAGTTACTTATTTAGTAACTTAGTTTGCGTCAGTTAAATTAGGACTGCGGAAGTTTTATAAGAGGGTGAGTTTTTAACTAAAATATTACATAATCTTTTCATAAGAGATCAACTTTCAAAGTATTAACGAAGTTCAATAAAATTACAACAAATTTAAGAAAAACTAAAATTAAAGTTTTAGACTATTTTTACGTTAATAAAATCTGATGTTATAGCCTATTTGGCGGAGTGATTTACTCCATTTCTGTAATGGAACTGTAGAAAGGCATCACACCATTAAATGTGTTTAAAATTTTGGATCACCTGAAGATCAGAGCCCCCCAGCCTTCTTTAGTTAGCTTATAAGGCTAACTAACGAAAATATCACGATCTAACTAACCTAACCAATCGTCAAGGGCGTATAGTTGACCTAACGATTGGTTAGGTTAGGTCGTGATATTTTCGTCAGTTAGTCTTATAAGGCTAACTAAAGAAGGCTGGGAGCCCTGATCTTCAGGTGATCCAAATTTTTAACCATAGGCTTTTAATTATTTTACTCTATATGCATATACACTACATGCATAGTTTGGAATTATAACGTCTTTCGGTGCGACTCTAGGGAAAAAAAAGGGGTTAACACCTACATCAGAGACCGCAAGTGCTATTTTGTGCGTTCGTTTTACTCTGAAAGAAACAACCTAATTGGGCCATAACAATAACATGTAATAACTAATATGGTAATGTACCCAAAACAAAGGAATAGGGGATTTGGAAATCTGACTCATCGAAAATAAATCATTGACAAAGTGAGTAAAGTCCAAAACTTTAATTATTTATCTTACGCATTATATCCTCCATTCTCTTTAAACTAAAAAGAAAAATTCTAAATCAAACTAATGAATATTTTGTATGCAAAATCTACACACAAAAATATTTAAATTCATTTATGCATCGGTTTTCATATATTTTTTCAACTATATAAATATATTATTCGTTTAATTTACAGACAATAAAGATTTATATCTCAACGAACTCCATGTTTAAGGAAAAAATAACTTAATACGAAGGTTAAATTTGCATAAGTCAAATAAATTATTGTATAATCACTATAATAATTATATCGATTTTCGTGTCTTTGTTATACATCAGCGGTTCTTAACCTTTTTAGGCTGCGTCCCACATTCTGGTCGTGGGACTAGCTCGGTGACCCATGCCTTCAAACATTTCACTCGTAATAGATAATAAAATAAATAATTAATAGTAAAATGATTAGGGATAACATAAATAAATGATAAATGACAATTTAATGACCCAATCAAAATGGCTTGGCGATCCAGGGGTTAAGAATCACTGCAGTAGACCCTTACCGTTCCTGGGGGTTACGTTTTTGGATTTCGCCTCGAACGGCAAATCCACACTGCACAAACTTGAAGGCTTATGGGGAAAATAGGGTTAGGTACTTCCAAGTCTAAAAATGGGACGCTACGTGGGATATAAAATTGCACCTGTATTCTTTCGCGGGAACTACTTCGTTCGCTGCGACCCGCAAGTAATCGAGCGCCTGGGCCGCGATCTGCAAGGGGTTGCCACAATAAATTGAACGCGAACAAAAAATCGGCGGACGGCGAGGGGCTACTGTGTAATGATATATATATACCTGGTAAACCTAGCAAAAGTTCCGTGCGTCGGTCTCTTTTCACACGGTCAAGTTGGTGGCCCCACCTCTAGGCCTGGCCTGATGAAGGAGCGAGTTGCTTTCTTGTGCTCTCCATCGCACATAGCCAGGCACCTCTGATATTTTACGGCTTGCTGCCGTTCCCTGAGAAAGTTGTAGATCCATTTGCCCACTTTGCCTGTTATTTCCAGGTGTTTCATTTTGTGCTTTTATATTATGATCACACTTATTGAGTATTTTAGTAAGATCCATGTATATTAGTTGTGATAGGCACGATCTTCCTGATCGGAATCCGTGCTGGTTCTCATTGAATCTTTCCTGTGTCTCCAAAAGTCCTACATTTTTTCCCTGACTTTTTTTTCAAATATTTTGGTGAGATGTGATGTCAGTGACACCGGCTTATAGTTCTTTGCTTGAGACCTGTTCCCCCCCCCCCTTTATATATAGAAAAAATGTTCACTCTCTTTAGTATGGTCGATATTTACCCCATCTCTGGGGATCTTCTCCATATCCAATAAATGGTTGTAGCTATTTCGTTCTTACAGTTTTTAATCAACAAGGCATTCCATTTCTCCAGGCCTGCAGCTGAATGTGATTTCATTTGTCTTATAGCTTTCGTGATATCTTCTGCGGTAAATTCTCCATTTAAACATTCTCCATTTAATTCCTCTTCAAGAAAGATATTTCTTTCAGGTACTGCTTCGTCTCTATTTGGGGTACTGAAAGCTGATTCATATTGAGCCCTCAATATCTCAGCTAGTTCTTTGAGATCATCGGTTAGTTCATTATTTTCTTCCCATAAGGGTACGATAGTGGTTCGTGTTTTTGTTTTTCATTCTCTGAATGGCCCTTAATTAGGGCTTGTATTTCCCTGTACATACCTTCCAATTTTACTTTTATCACGTTTTTGGTAGTGTTCTGTGCAGTTAATTAACTTCGTGGCTACTCTCTTTCTCTTGCTGAATGGTGTTCGTGTTTGCTTCTCGAAATAGCCCCTCTTTCCATTTGGCTGTGTTTTCGGAACCTATTTTTCTAAGATTTCCAGCTGTCTTTTTTTCCAAGGTTATTAGCATTTCTTCGGTTGTTTTATCCTCTAAGACTGTTTTCCACTCTATTTAGTTGTTCTCTCAACTCATAGTATGTTGTAACCATTAATTTTTATTTCTTTTTTATCTGTGCAGTATTCGCAGTCTTCACAAATCTCCTTGGCAGTCTTTGAGATGTGCTTCTGTGAAACATGCGATGTCAGTCCTTGTTTCTTCCATAAATCCATGCAGGTATAAAACTTTGTCTATCGTGTGATTCGGTCTTAGTCCTTGCATATTTGCGAGGATTATATTTGTTTCCTGTTTTACGTTGTCCCTATATTCCCATCGACCATGGACAAATGTTTATCAGTCGCAATGCAAACGAACCTGTTATAAACCTGATAAAGATTAATAAGCTAATCAATGGACTTAATTTAAATCCAGAATGCAACATTATTTATCAGAGGATTTTAAGATAATTTTTTAATTGAAATTATTAGTTATACTTACAGACTTGTACGTCATTTTTTATTCTTATGAATTAAGAACAAAGATCATTAAATAATTTTAGAAGACAATTACAAGATTTTTTCTGACAATTGAAGATTTTATTGTATAAAGAAAACGATAAATAAAAGGATAACTATCTTATTTTCTCTAAATAGAGTTTATATTCGCGCACCCGGTCGTTTTGATAACTTCTTTATAAAATTATAATTTTAAACGAATAAATGAAGATGGTTTTAAATCTTTTAAATAAATTTTTATACACAGAGTGGAATGTAAAAACAAAAATAACAAAAACTTTATATACTCAGTCATTTTAAATCTGTGACTGAATCCACCAATTAAGTTATTATCTTCTTTTACCTTCAATTTGAGGGTAACTAAAATATATATTTTTTTTGTGTGTGGGTGATGATTCTCTTTTTTTTAATATATGTAAATTATTTTAATATGTAAATTATTTTAATGTATGTAAATTATAATGAAATATTTACTTTTGTTTCCATAATTAATTATAATTTATTCACAGGTAAGGTTCAAGAATCCGTAGGCCCTAATTACTAACCTAACCAGCATTAATCGTAACCTAACTAACCCTAATTAACCTAACCTAACCTAACTTAACATAATGAGGGGTCGCGCGTCTTAAGGTACCTAAGCGCCACCACAGGCGAAAACGTGTTTTTGATGGATATCACTGTTTTTACCCTTCCTCTATCGCGTGGTTTGGTTTATAATGACCTTACGACACTAGAAGTATGGTCGAAAACCTTATGAAGCGAACTACTTTTTTCACCTCTATCGCCAGCCAAAAGTTCACCCAAAGTTCGGCATAATAAGAAAATTAAAAAAAATATATATAAAATGTAAAATACAAAAATCTACTCCAAAAACTCATCAACATCTTCATTAGCATACTTAGAACTCTAATTTAGCCAAAAATGAACGTTCTAGCTCAATTAATAACAGAGATACTATTCCAGAATATTGCTGAACTTTGGAGGCGATTTCTGGCGAATTTTAATTTTGGCGCTTAGGTACCTTAAGACGCACGACCCCTCAATTATTACCAAACTGTTATAGGATCTGTTTCTTATACACCATTTAACCGTTTGTTGCATGACGTCCAGTTTATTTATTCCGTCTTGAGAGGGGACACCCGTATGCAAGAAAGGGTTAAAATGATGCCACCTCATACATGAGGGGTGAGGGGGGGACTGAAATTTACTACTACCTACTACTACTACAGTTTAAACCAAATTTTGTGAAACTGCTCTGATCGGGGAATTGGCTCTGACTTATCAAGAAGTTAAAATTACACTACACTATTTTGGTAGTTTTAAAAACAAGATTTTCAGGTTTACCCAAGTGACGCATATATATATATACGCAGTGGTGGGCACCGTTAACCAAAAAGTTAACTTCGTTAACCGCTAATCCGTTAACCAAAAAGTTAACTTCGTTAACCGTTAATCCGTTAATTCGTTAAACATGTAACGGAAGTTACCGATAAACCGTTAACGTTAACTTTTATTATAAAAAATGAAAAACACAATATATATATAATTTAATTTTCCCTCTTCTTCTCGTTCTCCATTTTGTCCATGAGATGCATGTTGCCCTTCATGAAAATTAGCATATCAAAGTTTTCATCAGACAGGGATGATCTCTTGGCCCTCAGGATGTCCTTGCCCATAGAGAACAAACGCTCCACTGCAGCACTGGAGGGGATGGCTGTGTTGAACTTGATGAACAAGTCCACCAACACTTGCTCACCCAAGAAGGCAGCATCTGTCAGCAAGTCCTTGGAGTTGGTCTCCAGCCAGGTCTTGACCAAGTTCTGGGCCTTGCCCTTGAGTGACCTGTGGCTTCTGCTGCTCTCTTTTGTCTGGATAACAGCACTGAAGAAGTCATCCTCCTCCTCCTCCTCGTTGTTGCTGCCCACTTCGTTGGATGTGGTACCTAGAAGTACCGCCAGGACATAAAGGGTTAAGGTGAAAACGCTCCCATTGTAAGACATCAATTGACTTAATTTATGTCATCAAAGTGACATGAGAATTGAAATCTTACCTGATCAGTTTTATGGTTCTTGAAATGTATCAAGGAGACTACTAATAAGGTACTCACAGACATATTATAAATATACATGACTTACTTGACAACGATTATTTTTAAATATTCACTAGCACAAACATGTTGCGCAAGAGACAGACTGCAAATGAAACGAATGTAGTTATTTGTTGTAATTGTTACATATATATTATTGAAAGTGCCAAAATGCTCGTGATATTTCTTGAAAGAAGTTGAAACATTCAACTCAAATGGCAAATATTTCCGCCTGATTTTACAGTCGACCATGTTTTGCTCAAACCAATGCCATAAATAACTACCATATTTGGTAAGACGCAAATTGTGGCGACGGAAACAAATATATCGCCTGATTTTGCACTGCGGAAATGGAAATTCGTTCATCACTATTAACAGTGGCGGATTAATTGCGCACCTGCTCAGCACTGAAAATAATAGAAACTTTTAAACGTTTATTTATGAATTTTTTGGGTTAACGGACTTGAGTTAACGGAAGTTAAATGTAACGGAAGTTAATTAGTCCGATAATGATTTTCAAAGTTAACTTAAAAGTTAAATCGTTAACGAAAAAGTTAACTTCGTTAATTAACGATTAACGGATTAACGGTTTGTGCCCAGCTTTGTATATACGACACTAGAATAATTTTAAGCCATTTAATTAATGGATCACAGCTTGTTTCACATAGTGTGGGTTAAAATAATTTACTGTTTTGACTGTATTATAAAATTTATTAAATGTATGCACAGACCGTGACCATTTTTTATTTATTTATTTTTTTTTAATTTTCTCTTTAAATTAATGAGGAAATCATGAAAACTAAAAAGAATGGCCTTTGAATTATTCTTATCAAAAAATCCTAATCCATTTTGAACGCTTTGTTGTTTTTCCTTTAGCTTTAATTTAGGTATTGATGTTGGAGTTTCTCAGAATGATGTAAAATGCGCAAAACTTAATTTAGGTTCGATATCGTTTCCATTTTATTTGTTTTTACTTTCTCATTTATTTTCCTTTTTATTATTATTTCCCATAAATTTTCTGTGGGGGTTTATACTGAGGGGGTTAACACCATTGAATCAACAAGATGTGATTTACTTACCGTATCTAATATACTATTTCAGAAATGAAGCCTTATATATATATATATATATATATATATGTAAGTTTTTTTGCGCACACCTACAGGTTGCTACAATTAGTGTAGAACAATGCGGTTTTCATCATTCGATGCGTCTTTTTATTGTGCAGTGCCCATGCTAAAAAAAAAATTCCCTAACATAAATCCTGCCCCCCCACTTTTAGGGGTACAGTTCTTCCCATTTCTTCATTTTTAATCAATTTTGGCACAAAATGGGGGAGGGGTGGGGTAATGGGGGAGGGGGTGGGATTAATGGGGGAAACTCAGAAAAATAGATGCGATATATATATATGTAACCAAAAAAAATTAAAGTGAATCCTTTGCAAGGTGCCAGTCCCCTTCAAAGTAAATCCTTTGCAAGGTGCCAGCCCCCTTCCCCCCTTGGGGGTAATGGGGGAAGGGTGGGGGTAAATGGGGGAGAGGGGTGGGGTAATGGGGGAGGGGGTGGGGTTAATGGGGAACCCACTCAGAAAAAAAATTGGTGGTGGGGGAGAGGGGTGGGGTAATGGGGAAACTCAGAAAAAAAAATGATAACCAACATCGATTCCGGTCAGGAAGATCATGCTTATCACAACTAATGGAACACTATAACAATACTGGCTAAAGTGGGCCCTACGGGCCCATTTAGCTATGCCCGGGGTGCTGGGGCTTTTGGCCTCATTAATTGGGGAGCCGTAAAAATATTTAGTCTGTAATGGTTGCAGCACCAGTATGAAAGTGCATAAAAAGAACTCATTTGGTAAATTTTTGAACTTAGCCGCAGATTAAATTTTGGGGGCATTCAGTTGACCTTAGTAATAGGGGTGGGGTAATGGGGAGGGGTGGGGGTAATTGGAGAGGGGTGAGGTAATGGAGAGGGGGTTGGGGTAATGGGGGAGGGGTGATGGGGAGGGGTTTAGTCTGTAATGGTTGCAGCATCAGTATGAAAGTGCATAAAAAGAACTCATTTGGTAAATTGTTGAACTTAGCCGCAGAATAAATTTCGGCTCAAAGTTGAACGCAAAAGCAAATATTTTTTACACTTTTTAAAATTATAATTAAAAGTAGAATTCATTACGCCTTTTTCTAATGCATTAAAATACAAATATCGCCCATATATATATCAAGAATCTTCTTCTCTTTTCGAGCGTCACAGACAGACTGACATTCCTGGGTGTTTATAGTATTAATTATTATTGATGCACTCGAAACAATGAAAACTATGATTTGGCGGGCCGCAGGGCCCCCAATTACTGTCGGTTCAGTTATTTGGTCAATAAAACTATAGAAATGAACGCAGTCATGAAAATCTTAGGCTTCAAATCCGAGCTCATTGCACTGGTATGCATCAATTTTGCTGTCAAGGGTTTTTTGTAAGTGATTCTTATAGAGTTTTTCCTGCTGATTTCGAATCTGCAATCCGTTTTTCTCAATCAGCTCAGCTTATCCGGCTATGGCCTCATAAGTAAAATAGAATTTTTCGTGATTTTGTCAAAGCGGAATTGGAACAGTAACATCTATCATCACTTGTTTCACTTGTATAATATCTTTTTTTACTTTTCAGGCATATAGATAAAATATTTCATAATGAATAGAGCGTGTAAAAATGATCCCAATAGATTCTGCTACATATGTGGGACGGTTACCATGCCAAATAACCAGTCCCAAATCACTAAATTTGTGAAGACAATGTATAGAGCATACTTTGGAATTAAGCTAGGGGACCAGGACAAAAATTTCGCCCCTCATATGTGCTGCAAGACGTGCATTGAAAATTTGAGAAGATGGAGCAAAGGCAGAGCGAAATCTTTGCCTTTTGGAATTCCCATGATTTGGAGAGAAGGAAAGGATCACGTGACAGATTGCTATTTCTGCATGACAAACCTCCAAGGTGGGCTTATAAATTTATTTTTCTTAAATATTTTGAAATCCTCGTATGAAACTTGACATAATATTCACCATAATGTAATATTCACCATATATAGCATAATATTCACCATAATGGTAATCATACATTTACATATACATATTGTTATAGAAAATACATTTACACATACATATTGTTATACAAGTTACATTTACATATACAATGATTGTATATTTTCTTTCTTTTTCATTCATATTGTCCCCGAAGGGACAATATGAATGAAAAAGAAAGAAAGAAAATATACAGACTCCATCGACCTATTTCATATCTTACAGACCGCAGCCTTCCCTCACGAGCCGCCACTGTCTGAATGCTTCTTCTATTTCATATGCAAGTTTTATATACATGTTTCTGTGTTTCTATTTTCAGGAGTTAACAAGAAGAATAAACACATTGTTGTATACCCTGACATTCCTTCTGCTATGAGACCTGTACCCCATGGTCCTGGAATTCCAATACCCGACCCACCTCAAACCCTGGACTTCGATGATTCTGATGATGAATCAATGACCAATGACCAGTCCCAGTCGTATATACCTCAAAATACCGCTTCAAATGAGCCGAGGCCTCTCAACCAGGCCAAACTTAATGATCTTACCAGGGATTTAGGACTCCAAATTAGCTGCCGAGATCTTGGGCTCACGACTTCGAGAGGACAACTTGCTGGCTCCGGGAACAACATTCTCCTGGTATAGGAAACGAGAGGAAGAATTCCGCAAGTTTTTTGCAGTGCACGAAAATACCTCTTCCTTAGTGTACTGCTGCAATGTTGAGGGGCTAATCGAATCCTTGGGTCTGCCATATAACGCATCAGAATGGAGGCTATTTATAGACTCTTCTAAACGAAGTTTGAAAGCAGTACTTCTCAACATTGGGAATAGGGTTGCATCAGTCCCTGTAGCACATTCCGTACAACTTACTGAGAGCTACGATAACATGAAAATCTTACTGGATGCTCTCGTATACGACCAACATAACTGGAGGATCTGTGGAGATTTGAAGGTAATACTAATATCATAAGTAAACTATTGCTATTGACTATGTTGTTTTTCCAAAGGTTATTTGAGAGCGTATAAGAACACTTAACTTCCCCACAGAAGTGATACAGTCCAATGCATAGATTTTTTTATCTGATAGAACAAATTCTCTAAATTCTTTAAATATTTTCATTTTTTTTCAGATTGTGGCATTTTTATTCGGAATGCAAGGGGGATACACGAAATACCCATGTTTCCTCTGCAAATGGGATAGCCGAGCGGATGAGAAGCACTATGCACAGCGTGAATGGGCATCCAGAGAGAATTTTGAACCTGGGTCGCATAATATCGTTTCAGTGCCCCTTGTACCACCAACAAAAATTTTGCTCCCACCACTTCATATTAAGCTGGGCTTGATGAAAAATTTCATCAAATCAATGAATAAGGAGGGTTCAGCATTCCGATATCTCGAGAGTAAATTTCCTCATATATCTGATGCTAAACTAAATGCTGGGGTTTTTGATGGTCCTCAAATTCGAACTTTGATCAAGGATACTCAGTTCGAAAACGCAATGACTCCAACTGAGAAGAATCCCTGGCAGGCATTCAAATCGGTTGTCACTGATTTTCTTGGCAATCGTAGAAGTCCAGAATACGAGTCCGTTGTCGAAAACTTGATGGAAGCTTTCAAAGCTCATGGGTCGCGCATGTCCATAAAAATGCACTTTTTGTGGTCCCACTTGGACTATTTTCCTGAAAATTGCGGGGATTATAGTGAGGAACAGGGTGAACGATTTCACCAAGATATCAAAATAATGGAAGAGAGGTACCAGGGAAACTGGGATATCAATATGCTGGCGGACTATTGCTGGTGTTTGAAGCGAGACGTGCCCGAAGAAAAACACAGACGGAAAGCCAAAAAAACTTCATTCCTTCCTCAATAAACTTTTTTCCATATTCATTGTATGAATAAAAGTATTTATTCACACAATGTTTTCATTTTTCACGAGTGTTCTTATAATATTACTCGTATCTACAGTGTTTAAGCTAAAAAAATCAATAAATTTGGGGATAAAATTGGACTTATAATAAATGGCCAATAGAGAAAAAACCTGACCTGATTGAGGAAAACCAATGTCATTTTCGAATTCAGCATGGTCGAATTATATAATATGAGTTGAAAAAACCCTCACAGCAGACAAAAAATTTCATATGCATACCAGTGTTGTATTAAGATTTGTGAAGCTTTAGATTTTCATGGCTGCGTTCTTTTCTGTAGTTTTATTGAATGAATAATTGGTTTGCCAGTAACTGGAAGGCCGCAGCACCCCAATTACTGAGGCCCAAGGTGAGAGGAATAGGAATGATATCCAGATAAAGCGCTACTGATGTTCAAAATAAAATACGCCGTAGGCCCACAATTCAGCCGAAGCACCGCAGATCTCGCAAAATCGGCGCGTAGCGCCGACCTTTTGCTAGTATACTCCAGTTTCAATACTTAACGGATTTGAAACTGGCATATAATTAACAGATAAAGGTTTTTACACTATAGCTTCTTTAATTTTACAGATTCATTTCTTAATGAATTAAATTCTCTAAAGAATGTTAAAAAAAAAAAAAAATTCTGCTGATTCTAATAATATGGCCAGGGTCTACCTTTTAAAGGCCTATACTATAAAAAGCAGTCCTGTCCGTCCGTAGACACATGTATTCCGGATTGGTTGAAAGATAGTGACATCATAGATACGTCATAAAATGGGCGGAGATAATTAATATGTGAGTGACGTTACGAATTGAGTGGAGAATAATTCGTGACAATGGGTTCGGATGTGAAGCTTAAGATTTTCACGGCTACGTTCTTTTCTTTAGTTTTATTGTCCGAACAATTTATCCCCCCCCCCCCCCCAATTATTGGGGGGTCCCCAGCTCCCCGCAGGGCCTCCAATTACTGGAGGGTCAGTAAAACTATAGAAAAGAACGCAGCCATGAAAATCTTGAGCTTCACATCTGAACACATTGCGTCAAGCTTTGTGAAGCTTAAGATTTTCATGGCTGCGTTCTTTTCTATAGTTTTATTGATCGAACATTTGACCCTACCAATTACTGGGGCAGAAGGCCCCAGCACCGCAGGTCTAGCTAAATGGGCCCATAGGGCCCACTTTAGCTAGTATGTGTAAAAACTTAATACAGAATGAATAATAACGTTTGAGCATGGATGGTCATTATTATTGTAATAAGGTAATAACGCTTAATTCATTTCATTGGGCGGAAATATTTTGTCCAAAAATTCAAATGAAGGTTTCGGTTTCTGGATATCGCGAATTGGATTTCTTATTCTTAATATTATTCTTGTTTGTATATACAAATCTGAAAGAAGAATCCAACATTCGTTTGAATATATACGAGGGTCACTCAACATATTTTGCCCCACCTTTTTTTTCTTTCCAAGTTTCCTTGTAAGATCCAGAAATTTTGTACACAAGTAGTTACATACCTTTTTTACAAGTTTTTATTTTTCCACATAATCTCCATCCTTTTCTACTACTTTCCCCCACCTCGAAACAAGAGCCTTTATTCCTTGCTGGTAAAAGTTCGTTGGGTTCCGCTGGAGCCACCTCTTAACTTCCTCAACAACCTCATCGTCACAATGAAACTTTCTTCCACGAATAGCATCCTTCATTGGTCCAAACAAATGGAAGTCTGAAGGTGTCAGATTCGGGCTGTATGGAAGATGGGGTAACACAGTGAAGCGCATTTTTGTGATGGCCCCTCTTGTTTGCAAACTGTTGTGTGGTCTTGCGTTATCGTGCAAAAGAAGGACGTGTTCCAGTTTTCTCTCCGGTCGAACTCGCTTTATACGTCTCGAGTCTCTGCAGGGTAGCAATATATGCCGCTGAGTTGATTGTTTGTCCTTTCTTCATAATGTCCACTAGAATCACCCCTTTCATGTCCCAGAAGATGGTGGCCATAACCTTTCCTGCAGAGGGAACCATTTTGAATTTTTTCTTGCCGTGGGGAGTCTGCGTGATGCCACTCCATGGATTGGCGTTTCATTTCATGTTCAAAGTGGTGTACCCAAGTCTCATCCCCAGTCACAATTCGTGAAAGGAAGTCATCCCCTTCTGTCTCTTATCGAACCAACGACTCGGAAGCAATTTCTTTTCTTTGGGCTTTGTGATCTTCAGTCAGTTGGCGAGGAACAAACCGTGAACACACTTTTGAGTATCCCAGTTGCTGAATTATCGTATTCACACTTCCTTCACTAATTCTTAGCTCCATCCAGTGATAGCTAGCTCCTTGTATGTGACGCGCCGATTTGATCGAATGGTGCTGTTAACACGTTGCACAGTTTGAGGTGTCACAGCCGATGCCAGTCGATGATCTCACACGTTTAGACCAGCGTTCAACTGTGCTTCGATCAACAGCAGCATCTCCATAAACGTTTTGTGGACGTTTGTGAATATTTCCAACTGTTTCCTTCTCTGCGGTTAAGAACTTGATAACAGCTCTCTGTTTACGACGCACATCACTATCAGACGCCATTTTCAAAACTGCGTTAACCATCGGTTTTCTACAAGGGCGTTTAAAAGCGGTTTTATGGCAGGAGGGGAGGTTCAAACTGGAAAAATCCGGTTATGTGAAGCGCAGAAAGTTCAAACTTACGGCCCAAAAATCATTTCAGCCTCATGGCCCATTATTTAGCTAAGTGTCCCTAATAATAATATATATATATATATATATATATATATATATATATATATATATATACAGGGTGTCCCATAAGTCCAGTCTCATTCGAAAATTTATTTTAAATTAAATTAACACATTAGAACTAAAAAAAAAATGTTCAAATTGGTGTTTTGTTTTAGGACCTTGTTGCAGGTAGAATAACACGTAATAGCTAATATACTGTAGAGGCGAGATAGACTCGTGAGAAAAAGGCGGAGGCCTTTTCCTCACGATTGTAACACTAACTCACTTCCATATTAACTATTGTGTGTTATTCTACCTGCAAGAAAAATAAAGGTCCAAAACAAGATAGGTATCATTTTGAACATTTGTTTTATTTTTAATGTATTACTTTTGTAAATTTAATTTAAAATAAGTTTTCCTACGAGATTGGACTTACGGAACACCCTGTGTATATATATCATATATCGGTGTTAGTTTTTCACACAAGTTAATATATTAAGTACAAGATAAGAGAGGTTTCATTGTTTTTACAAAGCACCACTCCACCGATACACCTCTTCAGAATAGGAGCGGCTTGTAGCACCATTGCCTTGATATAGTATAGACTATAGAGGGTCATTGTACTGAACGAGGCTTTCGTACGCGATTCATCACCAGAAGAAGCAAACCTACTTCGTGTTATCATAATCCAATGTGTTTAAATTTATAATAATTTCCGTGTTTGTGTTTCTTAGTATCCTGGTTTTATATGTCCGGATGCATAATTCATCAGGAACAAGGTGCAACTCAAGTTTGTGTTTCATCTTCCAAGGCAGCGTAACTGCACCTGTTCCAATTACAAGCACATTCATGTCATCACAGGCTTGCTCTACACAAACTTGCCCAAGAACTCGAAATCTTATCTCCGCAATTTCAAACCTTTATTTTCATGCCTTTGCAGTAGTTTATTTTTGGGTAATACTAACATAAAGTTATCGGTAACTATTATAAGTTTTGGATCAAGTAAAGATAAGCACCCCCAACCTTTTTTAGTTAGCTTTATAAGGCTAACTAACGAAAATATCACGACCTAACCTAACCAATCGTCAAGGGCGTACAGTTGACCTAACGATTGGTTAGGTTAAGTCGTGATATTTTCGTTAGTTAGCATTATAAAGCTAACTAAAAAAGGTTGGGGTGCTTATCTTTACTTGATCCTAAGTTTTTCTTTATAAAGTGACTAACATTCGAAGCACAATTATAACCTAACTAATCTTATCGAATTCAACTCCACTGAATATAACTTAATCGGGTACTATATATGCAGGGTTGGCAGGAAAAAAAGTAAGTTATCGTCTTTTAAAGTGTACATTTCAGTTTACAGAAAGAGAAAGTTATGAAAAACTATTTATTTATTAACTCCAGAGTATTACCAATATTATGAACTTAAATGTTCCATGTTTTCGCCATTTTCTTGAACGCAAAGCTCTGAACGATGTCGTTAACTATTAAGAGACCCGTTTATGAAACTCTCTGACAGAGAATTCGTCTTTTCCACAATCTTTACTTTTAGTTGAGTAATGTTATCAAACTCTTTCTTTTAGCTCATTCCATATTGCATAATCAAATGGGCCCGAGTTTGGACTGTTAATCGACCATTCGTCAGGTTTTATGTAGTCAGGAACTTCTCTGTCTTGATATTCAATGGTTAGGCGGGCAGTATGGCTTGTTGTACCATCTTGCTCGTAATGCGTACTGATTTCCAGAAATTTCGCGAATTCTTGGCATATGTTTTTCCAACACATTATCGCGATAATATACAGCATTTATTTCAGTCCCTGGTTCGAAAAAAACGACATCACTTTTTACCCATTTTCGAGGCAAAACACGAGATCATCACTTTTTTAGAGAAGTTAGACCGCTTCAGTAAAAGTCTCGTGTGTCTCGGTTATTGAAGCGGAGTACATACGATCATTTTGAGTGTTGACAGGAGGTCGAACTGTAAGTGATATTTTATCAGTGAAAGATTTGAAAGACGTTATAATAGGCCACTTAACAAAATTTTTTAATAAGGCACTGGAAGCGGGGATTATTCCTGAAGACTTCAAATTAGCTAACGTTACGCCCATTTTTAAAAAAGGCGACCGCACAGTAGCTACCAAATTATAGGCCTATTAGCTTAACGTCATTGTCGGTAAACTTTTGGAATTCGTAGTTAGGGACCGTATCGTCGATCACTTAGAAAGTCGCGATTTGATTAATAGTAGTCATCATGGGTTTCGACGCCATAGATCTTGTTTAACTAATTTGTTAGAGTTTTATAACGAAATAGTGCGCGAATACGATAGGCATAGAGTGGCTGGCATTATTTCTTTAGACTTTAAAAAAGCGTTCGATACAGTTCCGCATAGAAGATTAATTGCAAAGGTTAAAGCGCACGGTATACGCGGTCAGGTAGCTAACTGGCTAGAGGAATGGCTTCGTGCTAGAAAACAGAGGGTCGTTGTTAATGGTAGGGAATCGGAGTGTGGTTGGATGTAGGTAGCGGTGTCCCACAGGGTTCAGTGTTAGGCCCATTGCTATTTGTAATCTCCATTAACGACATAGATGTAGGCTTGACCAGTAACGTGTCAAAATTCGCGGACGATACTAAAATAGGCGGTAAAGTTGTTAACGTGGACGATAGAAATAGGAATATGGAGTGGACGGATGTGGCAGATGCAATTTAACGTAGACAAACGTAAAGTTTTGCATATAGGTTCTCGTAACAATAATTACACGTACACGTTGGACAATAGACAGTTAGCGAGCGTTGACGAGGAAGTAGATTTAGGCGTACGCGTATCTAAGGATTCAAAAGTTAGGAACCAGTGCCTGGAGTAGGGTTGCCAGTCCCGCATTTGATCCAAAAATCCCGCGTTCAAAATGTCCCGCAAAAAATATTTTTTAAGCAAATTTTTTAGGGATGAATTGATTTAGAATTTCAATATTATGTATAATAATTTCAATTTATTCACTATGTTTAATTGTTAAATATTATTGCAATAAAATTTTTCTAATTTTGTTTGTTGTAACTGTTGAAGAAATCTAGTTTCAATTTGAAAAAAATTTGGTCTTAAAAAAAACAAAATTTTTTGTCCCTCATGGGCATTTGAAAAATCTGGCAACCCTAGCCTGGAGTCTTGCGCAAAAGCTAATAGGATGTTAGGCTTCATAACGCGTAATTTCGAACTTAAATCGAAGAATATTATATTGCCCCTTTACAAGTCCCTAGTCAGGCCTCATTTAGAATATGCCGTTCAGTTTTGGTGCCCGTATTTGCGTGAGGATATTGATAGGTTGGAAAGGGTTCATCGTCGCGCCACGAAACTAATTCCGTCATTGCGCATCAAGTCTTACGAAGATAGGATTAAAGAGTTAGACTTGCATTCACTCGAAACGAGGAGATTAAGGGGGGAGCTTATTGAAGTTTTCAAAATCGTTAATAAAATCGATAACGTAAATTTTGACAAACTGTTCACTTTCGATAATAGCAATACTCATCATAACGGATTTAAGTTGCGTGGCAGACGTTTCATTACTAACATCGCTAAAATCTGTTTTACGTTTAAAGTAATGATAAATGGAATAATCTCCCCGCGCCCGTCGTGAACTCTACCAGCGTTAATATGTTTAAGAAACGTTTAGATAGGCATTTTAAAAATATTAACTGTTTAAAATAAAAAAATACAATTAGCAACAGGAGCTCTAGGGGTGGTGGTCGAGGATGAGTTTGTTGACGATTAATGCCAGCTTGACATGCCAGCGTGTGATGCCAGCAATAAAATTAAAAAAAAAAATTAGACCAACACGAACGTAGATGTAGCTCGTAACGTAAACTAACCCATTTTTTGTTATACTCTTCCAACTTTTTTTTTTTTCTCTCTCTCTACTTGCATGTCTGTAGTTCGCATGGTATGACAGTGTTTGAGTTAAGACTGTGTTTGCATGCTTTGTAAGCGTTTTTATTTTACTCCTTTTTGAACATCTTTCACCCCTTTGGTATTCTCTTCGACTATTTCTCCGACTTGTCGGCAGTGGCCAGCGGATGATGATGGTGAGTCTTTCTTTCTCTTTTTCTGAATGAATGTTAACCCACGAATGATAGGTTTTGTTACTTAACCCCTTATTCTCCTCTTTTAACCCCCTACTCTTTCCTTTCTCTCGGGCTAACCTTAGAGTGGATCTTTGGGTCTTTGTTAGCCTTAGCTTCTGTAGATCTGTAGAACATCGGGGGAAATCCTTCAAGAAGAGTTCGAGACTTTTCCAGTCAAGCTGTGTACAGGGTGGTGTTTGTAAATTTTCAACTGCAAATCATCATTAATAATTATTTGCTGAATGGAACATCTTTTGATATTCCTGTTTTTGTTGCAATTTGATTTGGCGTCATAAGTGTTCTGGATGACCTTCCTCACTTAGAACCATTTCCTTTACTATTACGATATTTTCATCAGTTCGAGTTTCACGTGGTCTTCCACTACCTTCAATTCTCGCGATACTCCCTATTTTATCAATTTTACATATATAATCTTTTGTACACCAGAACGAGTCTATGATTTATTTGGAAACATAGCCATCATTTTCTGGCTCCATATTGTTTCTCAACATGTAATTGTTTAATTAATACAAGCTCCTTGTCACTATATGAAGACATGTTTAATAGCAGTTTTAGGACTAACTTTATTTTAAAACCATTTGCAACAAAGACAATATGAGTGTATTACAAACTGATAGCATAAAAACATGTAGAAGTGTAAAAAATAACTGAAAAAATTAATTAATCTAATTTTGAGCATAAAAAGATAAGCCATTTTGGTAATAAAAACAAGAGCTTACTTTTAATGCGCAAACCCATATAATATATATATATATATATATATATATATGCGCCTCGGTGGTGTAGTGGTTAGCGTCGCTGACTACGAATCCATCGGCCCCGGGTTCGAGACCCGACGGCAGCCGGCGCGCAGGAAAACCCAGCTGTTCATCCTTCCACACAATAAAGAAAGTGGTTGGTAGATAAATGGGTACCCTAGGTGGCCTAGTGGTTAAGACGCTGGGCTGCTGATGGGGCGTGGTTCGGATTCCTCGTTAAACTGTAGGTCTAAGGTGGAGTGAGTGAAAAGCTTGACCTTCGTCAGAATGAATAATTCGGGCGGAAGCTAACCAAAGGTTACCAAAGGTTGTGTGTGTATATATATATATATACACACACACACACACGTATATAATTAGTTCCTCGAGAAATATGCTTTATTTTTAAAAAAAATTAATACTTTAAACAATATTCAATAAAATAAAAATAGACATTTTTTTTTGGTGCTTTTAGACTATTAGATAGATCTAAAATATGCCTGCAATCTAACTTTACGGTCAGTATGACTCGAGAGCGTGGAGCGAAAGGTTACTGTTTGTTGGCTCGTAGATAAACACGAGCGTCTCATTTCTTAAAATATTTGCCCTGAGTACGAGAAATACCCGAGAAAACTTAGCATTTTTTAATTACATGGACGCTGTTCAAAGCCTTACGCTTATAATGTTCTTCGAATATACTTTTATTCCTTAGTATTTGTGAAGTGATTTCATTCATATTTTGCCTTTATCTCCTAAGCTTCGCCCAGTCCATGCCCGATTGGTCGAGAGTTAGTGGTGTACCTGCTTCTTAACTCTGCCCTGGGCATCCCCACACGACAGACTGCTTAGCACCTTTTTGTTTATTCAAAGCTGTTTTTATTGCATTTAAAACCAGCCTCGTTCAACATTAGGAAGATAAATAAATTAGGTGAAAAAAAAAAAGATGCATAGTCGCTTTCGACATGGGCACGTCGAGGCAACCAAGACACGTACCCTGCCCCTAATTGCCGAATAATGGGCGCAGTAATTGGATAAGAGAAACATTAACCTCTCTCCCGCGATGACAATGGGATAAATTAAATAATTATTTACTCCTTTTAATAATTGGGAAACATAATAATCATAATTATGTTTATTAAATTTTCATTCTCTTCTGCACTCGAGCCCTGTAGATTCATCTGTTTCACAGTCTGTTTGGTGAGTTATGTAATACACAGTGTCACTACCATAATTTATATAAGGAAATACCCCCTAACGCGTTGTATAATAATAATAAATCTTTATTGGTGAAAAATATTACTATACTACAATTCATATTATTACAGTAATTTTGTATATTTTTACCTGAGTAAAATCCCTTAAGCTTACCCTTAAGCTTTAGGCTATTTATTATATTATTAATAAGGGAATATTCTCATATTCATGGAATTTGTTTTAATAGAATGTATTAATATTATTATATTAGACCTACTTATTAATATACAACAAATAACATTTTGTTATATATATATATATATATATATATATATATATATATATCCCCTATTTTAATGGATAATAATGTATTCACGATTTCAGTAAATTGAAAGGGGGTAGCATTTAAAAACTTTGTTTATTTAATCCTGACTTCTTCTGACCTTTTTTTTTTTTAAGGGGGCGGGAAATTGCGGAGGGACGGATGTCGGGTACGGGGGGTTAAAAGGAGAAGGGGGTTGTTTTGAGCAGAAATGCTTTCTCCTTCAATTTTTATTCGTAATGCCGAGACTATACTAATAATAATAATATAATATTAATACTAGCACTAATACTGACTCACCCTTTTGTATATAATATATGATGCAATCCCACAAGGAAAAAGAAAAAATATTCCAAGGTCTTTCGTGTATTCAGCAATACACCTCGTCAGGGGATGAATTTAAACTTTCATTCCCTGACGAGGTGTATTGTTGAATAGAATACACGAAAGACCTTGGAATAATTTTTTCTTTTTCCTTGTGGGTTTGCATCATTCATTCATTTCACGTGTTTAAGTGTGAAATTCATATATATATATTATGGGGGGGGGAGGGGGCGAGTCCGCTGAAATAAATAGGCTGAAGCAAAATTTATTTCGCAACTTTTGTGAGCCGAGCGAACCGATCTAACGATATCTGATCAACATGACATAAAATCGACAAGTTACTGTGAGTTAGATGAAGTTAGATTAAGTTAGGTTAGATTGTAGTTTTTTAACGTGTTGATATCGTGTATCGTCGTTTGTCGTCGACCAAATGAGTATTATAAATCCGACGAAGGTGAACTGTTTGTATGTTTTACCGTATCGTTATCGTAAACTACTTTTACTTGTTAAATTTTGTTAATTTTATCGACCATTTTAGCATTTACGAAAGATTACAAAATGTGTAATTATTGTGCAGATTATTTTTAAAAAATAGGTAAAGACACGTTACTGTTTTTTCTTATTTATTTCTTTGAATTTCAAGAGACTCGGTTTCTGCCATTATTTCTGATTTGGTGTAGAAAAGTCTGTCAAATTAATTTTGTACTTAGTTTTCATATTTAATAAAAGTATTATTCATTTGGTACTTTTATGTTAGCTTTTTTCGAAAATTTAAAGCGATATTTTCCCCTAAAGAATTATTTTATTTTTAAAGTGATTAGTATATTTCTTTAGTTTAAACTACCCATAATATCGGGTGGGGTGACTGGCTCAAGGGGTGACTTTGGCTCTTCTTAAAAAAACAACTGGTTTTATGCATTTTGTACAAAAAGAAACGGTTTTGTGGAAAAAAGCACTCTTATCATTCTTATCCTATGAGATTTTGCCTATCTCTTTGTCTAAACACTTTTTTCTTTATGCTCCTTAACTTAAGAGTTACCTTGTGACAATTGTCAGCAGGAAAACTCAATTTAGATCCCTCGTAAAGGTGCAGATCCCCTCCGTCACATGACATTTGTCATTACGAAGGTTATACAACCCTGTTATTATTAAACTATAATTTGAGCTTCATCTTACAGCGACATTGTTTTTGTAGCTACGTTTTGGTTTTTAAATATAAATTCGAATTTTGACTTTGATTTTAACTTTCAATTTTGACTTTTACAGTTTGCTTTGCATTTTGCGGCTTTCAAGCTGAATAAATTTAAATTCAAAAGTTAAAAATCGAAGTCAGAGTGAGAGTAAATTTTCAAAATTGATCAAAGTAAAAATAGAAAGTCAAGGTCCAAATTCAGAATCAAAGTCATTTACAGTTCAAATTTAGTCAAAATTTATAAATCAAAAGTCAAAGTCGAGTTTAGAATGTAAAACTAAAGTCAGAATTCATAGTGGAAGTCAATTGAAAGTCAAAGGTCAAGGCCATATTCAAAATTCACAGTAAAAAAATCAAGGTCGAAATATGAGAATTCATAGTCAAAATTTTAGTTCTTATTCAAAGTAAAAGTCAGTTTGAAAAATTAAATTCGAAGTCAGATTACAAGATTGAAAATGTGAGTAATTTAAAAATTAAAGCGAAAGTCGCTGAAAACGTAGATAAAATCCACAGTAAAAATTTAAAATATGGTCAGCCACTCATTTCGCCTGATTTCTACTATTAGGTTAAGTTAGGGTTGATATTATTGAGGCCTATGAACTTATATATAAATAATTGAAGGTACCATTTTGTACCATGCATAAGATAATTATGAGAAGTTTAACGAGTAAAAAATTACTTTAACTCCAACATATAATGTAAAACATCAAAGAATTTGAAGGAAAAAAGTTAAAATGCAAAAGTTTTTGTACATTTATTTACAAAATTATTTAATACTTTGTGTGCCCACCTTTTGCTTGAATAACTTCAATGATTCGTTTAGAATATTTTTCTACAAGGTTTCGACATCTCTCGGTAGAAATTTTAACCCATTCTTCTAAAGGAAATTGTCGCAATTCATTCAGATTTGAAGGGTTTTTCTTGCGGACACCTTTTCTCAAATTAAGCCATAAATTCTCGATTAACTGGCATTGATTACCTAGGCCACACGAGAAGATTGAAATTCTTTTATTGAAGCCATTTCATGGTGCTCTTACTTTTATGTATTAGATCATTATCTCGTTGCAGTACCCAATTTGCGACCCATTTGCAATTTCCGAACTAATGGCAATACATTTTCTTCTAAAATTTCTTGATATTTCTTCGAATTCAAGATTCCAGTGATGACATCGAGCTTTCCTGGACCAGAAGCACTAAAGCATCCCCCCCCCCCAAAAGAAGCAAACTACCACCGCCATGTTTAACCGAAGGAAGGATGTTTTTTTTTCTTCGAATGCAATATTTGGTTTTCGCCAAACATACTGTTGCTCGAGTTGTTCCCGAATAATTCAATTTTGATCTCGTCTGTCCAGAGAACTTTCTTCCACAATGCAAATCCATCATTTTGATAATCCTTGGCTTACTTTAAACGAACTTCTTTGTGCGCTTTTCGTAGCAAAGATTTTCTTTGTGCAACTCTTCCATACAGACCATTCTTTCTCAATGTACGACATACAGTAGAGGGATGGACATCGATCTTAAAGTCTTAATGTTTGTCAAATATCACTCGCAATTACTCGTGGATTCGTAACAGCCATTCTTTCAACCCGTCTAGCTGTATGATCTGAAATCTTGTAAGGTCGTCCACACCTTGGTGGAGTTTTGATTGTTCCAAAACCTTTCCATTTCTTTATAACTGCAGCAACTGTTGTAAATGAAATGCGAAGTTCTTCTCCTATCTTCCTTTAACTCTTTCCAGACTCATGCGCAGCAGTAACAGATCTCTCAAGTTCTATAGACGGCTCTTTACCACGACGACCCATTGATTACTATTGGCTTGAACAGTCATCAGTCTTCCATGAAAATTCTCAGAGAAAATTCTAGAATTCAGAATTGCTAACAGTCTCTAATAAATAAACAGACAACTACTGATAAAAAATTTAAGTTCTTCAAGCCTAAGGTGGACACACAAAAGTATCAAATAATTTTGTAAATAAATATACAAAAACTTTTACATTTTAACTTTATTTTCCTCAAATTCTTTGATGTTTTTTACATTGTGTTGGATCTAAACTAATTTCTTTGTTAAATTTTCCCAAACAAACGGTATACTTTTCATGACTATACTGTGCATGGTGCAAAAGAAAAGGGACGAATATAACAAATATTTCTCTGTACGAATACGTATGAGCGCCACTGTGTATGCTCTAAATCTTGTGACTTTCAGTCCAGTCAAATCGTTTATTTGCCCCCACCACCTACCCTTTTGAAAAGTCAACGTGTTTACATGTACCCCAATACAAAATTCATATGTATACTGAGTTCAAACTGTATATATATATATATATATATATCGTAAAGAACGACGCTTTGTATAGGAGAATATTCCGCGAAAGAACGAAACAAATGAAAAAATGAGGTAACCACCCGGGAATCGAACCCGGGATCTTCCGATTGCCGGTCAGATATGATAACCATTACACCACGTGGTCCGTGGTGTAATGGTTATCATATCTGACCGGCAATCGGAAGATCCCGGGTTCGATTCCCGGGTGGTTACCTCATTTTTCATTTGTTTCGTTCTTTCGCTCTCATCTTGCGCGGAATATTCTCCTGTACAAAGCGTCGTTCTTTACGTTAATTATACTGCGTGTTTGCAGTTATAATGTATATATATATATATATATATATATATATATATATATATATATATATATAAAACTTGCATTGTTGTTGAAATTCTTCGAAAAATGGATTTCCAAAAAAGAACCCTGAAAAATTCATGTATTTTGTCACCTCACTGTGTACCCTGAAGAATCTAATATGTACCCGTAGGGGTACAGGTATCTTCGGTTGAGAACCCCTGTTTTATAATTTAGAACAAACATGGCCAACCTTTTCAAGTGGCTGGCTAAGCGGAGGGTTGAAAGTTTTTTGCGAGCCACAGGCATATTTTTCAACAAGTATTATTAAAAACCTTAACTTACTTTGCGTTCTGTTTCCACTGTTACGAGTACATTAGAATTTTAAAAAATTTCTATTCTCTAATGAATGCTTGAATACCAAAAAAAAATACCATTGAAAATGGGAATATATTTTCTCAAGCGCTGCCTTTAGTAATTGCTGGCTAATGGGCGCAATTATTGCCAATTTATTTTTTGGTAGGTAATAATAAAGGTTTTATATAGTAGTATGATGCGCATCGAATATAAAATTTTCTATTTTGCATTTTGCTCCTCACGGATATTGGGAACTGCAGTTTAAATAAAGTAGTAATTCCGCAATATTTTTTTGCATAAGAAATATCGAGAGGGCGGTGTCTTAGTAATTTAGATCGCAGGGGGGAGGCGGGCCGGATTGAAAGCATTCGCGGGCCGGCGCTCGCCCATGCCTGGTTCAGAAAAATCATATTTTGGAGTTGTTTCAGAGTTGTAAAAAGCTACTTTTTTTTAATGCTCCTCAGTATTTTGATAGTTTACGAAAGTTGAATTGCATTAAACGTAAGTCTTCAAAGCTTATTGAAAATAAAAATGTTATTTAAAAATTTAATGTGATGAAATATTTAAAAAAAATTTCGAAGGACTCATGAGGAATCATCGTACGGAACCTTTGAAAGGTATATGGGATTGAACTCAGAATGGTCCCCTGAGGTTTTTTCATGGATAGTAGATTTAATTTTTCCAGAAGAGTTCCTTGTTCCATGCACGGTCTGTGTGCATTATATATATATATATATATATATACAAACTCAGAATGGTCCCCTGAGAAACTTATATGTTAAACACAGACCGTGCATGGAACAAGGAACTCTTCTGGGAAATTACACCCACTATAGTTCAAATAAGTAATGATAAATGACAAATACTATAGTTTTTCTTTTTTCATGATGGAAAGCCCAACGTGGGCAACGGGTTACTCGCAAAGAGGCCCAAAATATAGCTTCCCTCACCAGCTATTGGTGAGGGAAGCTATATTTCGGGCCTCTTTGCGAGTAACCCGTTGCCCACGTTGGGCTTTCCATCATGAAAAAGAAAAAACTATAGTATTTGTCATTTATCATTACTTATTTGAACTATAGTGGATGTAATTTCCCAGAAGAGTTCCTTGTTCCATGCACGGTCCGTGTTTAACATATACAGGGTGTCTCAAAAGTCACTATCTATTTTGAAAAATAATGGGAATTACGAAAAACTGGTTTAAGACATGAAAAATATATTTATTTCAAAGTAAGTTCCACAAAGAATTAGTGCTATTTATTTATCTGTCTCCACATGGCGACCATCAGTGTCTCTACAGAGCTCAAAGCGATAAGTTGTTTCCCGGAACACACTTTCCAGCATTTGAGGTGTTATTTTCTGAACTGCATCGGTAATACGATTTCGAAGTTCGGCTACATCACTAATTCTTCTACCAGTGTACACCTTAGACTTAATGAAACCCCAGGCGAAAAAATCTAATGGTGTTAAATCGGGTGAACGTGCTGCCCATGGTTGTGTTCCTCCACGACCAATCCAGCGACCGGGGAAGCGTCTGTCAAGATAATCACGTACAATTATTGCATAATGGCACGGTGCTCCATCCTGCTGAAAAACTACTGTGTCAAGAATGCCATCTGTAAGAAGTTGCGGTTCGAGGAATTGTTCAAGCATGTCAAGATAATAAACCAATTAACTTTTTTTAAATACACAAATTTGCATCAGAAGTACATATCTTTATGCCAGCATAGCATTTTTAAAAAAAACATCTAATGTCACCGAAATAGATAGACTTTTGAGACACCCTGTATATAAAATTGCACACTTTTGCATATGCAAAATTTCCATCTAATGTCATACTCATTTTTTGCCAGGTAGATTTCAATTAAATATTGTCCATTGTCTCGATTGCAGGGGATTGATTAGCAACGTAAAACATTCCTGGACGCGACTGCGTTGCGTTTCCTCGGGTGATGAAATGTTGCTTGGTTATTGTACACTTTTCCTGTCGTAACCTAATGGTTAGCGCCCTTGTCTTTGAGTCGGTAGATTCGGGTTCGATTCCTGGTGGGGAATAAGTTATATATATATATATATATATATATATATATATATATATATATATATATATATATACAGGGTGTTTGAAAACTTTCTGTACAAATTGTAATGGGGGATAGGCAACACCAAGACAAACCCTTTTCGTCTATAAGTGTATGTCCGCTGACGTCATCATTCGGCGCGAGAGGGCGCCGCTGCAATTGGCTAAAAGGTGAAGTGGGCTAGACTCGCGCTTGCCGCGGGCATTCTTAAATCGGACGTAGTACGCGTAACATGGAGCGCTTCACGACTGCTGAGATGGCTGACATGCATATGGTGTATGGGGCTGCCAATGGAAACGGAAGAGCTGCTGTGAGGTTGTACCGACAGCGCTTCCCAAACAGACGTGTGTCAAACCACCAAACGTTTGCGCATTTGCATCGGCGACTGCGAGAAACTGGAACATTCCATGCAAACATGCATGACACTGGTCGGGAGAGAAACGTGCGCACTCCTGACATGGAAGAAGAAATCCTACGGCGATTTGAGGACAAACCAAGCGCAAGCACGCGAGGTGTTGCACGTATCCTCGGTGTGAACCACGACCTGGTCTGGAGAGTGTTGCATGTGCATTGTGCATGTTAAACACACCCTCACGTGTGAAACAGGCCTCATCTGAGAACAGCACATAAGCCGGAAAATTAGACTGCACCGCTGTCTGCTGCAGAAACCAGCGTGCGAATTCCACACGAAGAGGGTAATCCCGAGGTTGTAATGCCTGGACTCTCTGACGATGAAACGGATGTAACTGCTGCTCGTGCAACACTCTCCAGACCAGGTCGTGGTTCACACCGAGGATACGTGCAACACCTCGCGTGCTTGCGCTTGGATTGTCCTCAAATCGCCGTAGGATTTCTTCTTCCATGCCAGGAGTGCGCACGTTTCTCTCCCGACCAGTGTCATGCATGTTTGCATGGAATGTTCCAGTTTCTCGCAGTCGCCGATGCAAATGCGCAAACGTTTGGTGGTTTGGCACACGTCTGTTTGGGAAGCGCTGTCGGTACAACGTCACAGCAGCTCTTCCGTTTCCATTGGCAGCCCCATACACCATATGCATGTCAGCCATCTCAGCAGTCGTGAAGCGCTCCATGTTACGCGTACTACGTCCGATTTAAGAATGCCCGCGGCAAGCGCGAGTCTAGCCCACTTCACCTTTTAGCCAATTGCAGCGGCGCCCTCTCGCGCCGAATGGTGACGTCAGCGGACATACACTTATAGACGAAAAGGGTTTGTCTTGGTGTTGCCTATCCCCCATTACAATTTGTACAGAAAGTTTTCAAACACCCTGTATATATATATATATTTATTAACATTTGCAAATAGATATAACCTAAGTAATATTCATACACGGTGAAAAAAAAGAGTAATAAATAATATAATTGAAATAAAGACTTTTTCATTGTGATGTTTTACACACACACACACACACACACACACGTATTTGGAAACGTCACTTCTTATAAGCCTGATGAAAACAATGTGAGGAAATAGCTTCGTGCAATTAAATCACGCCCACTTTTATTCTTCGTCACGCCCTTTTTCATCCGTTAATTGTTCCCAATTATAGAAAACCAGAATTGCGCTACTGTCAATTCACAGTCGCCAAATTGGGGGTTTGGCAAACCGAATTGCGTCAGTGGTATAGAATTATCCAGGAGAAAATTGGTATTGAATGGGTGTCGAAGCGGGTCTCTTCCGTTTCACAGCATTTTGGTTATATTGGTAAATTGAAACTCCATCGTTCGATGGTCCGCGCGTGCGCGTTCCTATATATGAATTATTGTTTCAGGCCTCTAACGGGTAAACAAATAATATGGTAACCGTAAGGCCATTGACAGTGACGGATGGTTATTGATTCGTGATTACCCTCCAAATATTATTTTCGACACGAATTGTTTTTAGTATTTTTATCGTTGTTAATCGTCATTTTTCTTTGGTTTTAATTTTAAAATCACTCCTTCAAAAAGTATGTATAGGGCCTATTCCTTTTTTTTTAACATGCAAGTAATAGGTCGTCGTCCTCGTCGTCCTCCTCCTCGTCCTACTTTTGTCTTGCACCGTTATATAAAAACATTTATTTAATTACTTAATTTGATAAATAACAGTTCTTTGTATTTGCTTTTAAATGAATCTTTGACGCCTCGAAATCTCTCATCCAACTTTGATTGTTCAACATTGAAAAATATTTAGTCGCTCTATTTGATTCTTCACAGTTAAAACATTTATTGATTCACACCATATTTTACTTTGAAATAATAATAATAATTATAATAATAATAATAATAAGTGTCATGCAAATAGAGTAGAACCAAACCAATCAAAGTAGACCAAACAAAAAGTGGTCACTTTAAGAAAAAGTGGTCACTTTAAGAAAAAAAATCTTATTTCTCCGGAGATAGCTAATAACAAAGTGAGCGGCTTTTTATAAACACGTGCTTCAGTTCTAAAAAGAATTATTCCATTAATGAAAAAAAAAAAAAAAAAGGATTTTTGTAAGGAAATGTACTCGTTTTAACTCCATTTATTTAATAGTGGAATAAATTTTTCCAGTAATTATGGGTATGAGTCAACAGGATTAATTTAATACCCACTTACAGACTATATATAAGGAATATAGGTCTGCGGTAATGCCCGTGTGTTCTATTAAAATCGTACGACCACTTTATAATTTGTTTAATTCTGAACAATTATTATTTTTAGTTGGATAAAAACTGGTCACTTTCTACACAATATACCGGTGGTCACTATGTTGAAAAACATTTACACTACACTTAATGATTTTCGCTGGGATCGCGGAAAAGTGGTCAATTTAGTCTGGTGGTGGTCGCTATGCAAAGGAGGTCATATTGGCAGCTTCTACTGCTTATCTATATTTTGTCTCAATTTGTGGTAGCTACTTGTTGCAACTATTTTCTTTTGTATCTGAACTTTGCTACATACATACATCCATACATACTGTGAATTTGACAACTCATTGTTGTTTCCATTGGTGATGAGCCACGTATGGAAGCCTCATTATAATTATGCAATTGACAATGAGGATGCGTGCTGATCGTACCCTGACTAGGTGTATGGGTGAATCGGCGCTTTGTAAAAACAGAAATTTTTCTTCTAATTCACACTTAATTTATTATTAACACACACACACACACACACACACACACACACACACACACATATATATATATATATATATATATAATATATATATATATATATATATATATATATATATATATATATATATACCAGGTGATTACAAATGAACTCGATTTTAAACATTTATTATGAAAAACTAACAAAACTACAGCGAAAAGCAAGATATACAAATAAAGAAGAACTAAAAGTTTTATTTTCAAGCTGTTGAAGTTCAATATGAGCAACTTTTGTGGCTCTGCAGACATCAAAATGGTATTCTGTTTCCCTCCATACATTTTGTAACATATCACACTGAATTTTTCTAATAGCCTCACCCTTATCTTCAAATGTTCCAAAGTTGTTGCCACTGGTGGAACAAAAACTTAATTTTTGACATCACATAGCCCCAAAAGAAGTCAAGGGGTTTAAATCAGGCGAACGAGCGGGCCAAGGAATGGACCCCCCCACACCCGATCCAACGATCAGGCAATTGCTCATTCAGGAATCAAGGGCGGGGAGAGGTCAGCGACGTCTGGACCTCCCCTTAATTTCTTGCAAATGCCCTCTTTTCAAGTGCAAGTGCCCTATTTGAATGATGTGTATGTCTCTGAAAACAAATTTTGTTTTTGTAAATAGATCATGGGTATTTTATTTTCAAATTCTATTTTGAGTCTTTATCTGTATACATTGTACTTCCAAATTTGTAGTTGTAATGGGTTTCATAGGTGCCCTTACAACTAGTGCAGCCATATCACTATTTTTATCTCCATCTTATTCTGATAGTTCTTTTAAATGGCAAAACATTTGTAATTGTTTGAAGATTTTTCTGTGATAAATGTTGTACCCAAATTAGATTTTTATTTTGTATCATATTTGAATGAAACTGATCTAATAAAACAATATAATTGATTTTACACTCGCTCATTGGTGGTCTGTCTTAAGAAAAAATTTTAGTACTGTGCCCTTTTTTCTTTGGACCACCCCTTACTGAAATGCCTAAACCCGCCCTTGGGAATGTTGTAACCTCAAAAGGAGTTCATATTGTACTTCAATAGCTCATAAATAAAACGTTTCGAGTTCATCTTTATTTGTATATCATGCTTTTCGCTGTAGATTTGTTAGTTTTTTTTATAATAAATGTTTAAAATCGGGAAGATCATTCGTAATCACCCTGTGTGTATATACGAGGGTAATTCAATAAGTATCCGCACTTTTTATTTTCAAAATTTTATTTTCACATAGATGATAGATTATAAAGACATCACTTCTGAACATAGTCTCCCTGTTTCTCAATACACTTAGTCCAGCGATCTACAAGCTTCCTAATGCCATCACAAAAGGATGTTTTTGGCTGTGTGCGTAGCCAGTCATGCACTGCCTCCTTCAGGTCATCATCGCCTTGGAATCGCTGACCTTTCAAAGCGTCTTTTAGCGGTCCAAACAGGTAAAAATCCGAAGGTGCCAGGTCTGGACTGTAGGATGGATGATGGAGAACTTCAAATTTAAGTTCTTGAAGGCATTTTCTAGTCTGTGCAGTGGTATGAGGGCGCGCTTTGTCGTGTAACAATAACACCTTCCAACAATCTCCCTCTCCGTTTTGTGCGAATTGCTTGCTTTAACATTCCGAAGCATGTCGGAATACGATGCACTTGTTACTGTAGTTCCACGCTTCCATACTTATTGAATTACCCTCGTATAACGGGTGTGCCATAAAAGAAAGGTACATTTTAAAAAGGCTATAAAATCAACATTTGTCATTTAATTTTAATAAAACTTCTACACAATAAAACATATGTATTTATCTATATGCAAACACGTTTTCAGACAAAAATATCAAATAATTCAAATTCTAAGTATGATTTTTCTACTTAACATGCAAAAATTATTAAACCTTCTTAATATTTTTTTATAAAAATAATTTTTAACGTAAAATTTATCTGAAATTATTAAAAAAATTGTTCGAAATGCTTCTCTTCCATTTCAATAACTTTTTTTATTCTTGGCCGGAATATGGGAGAATTTAGCAGAGCGAGTCTACAGGACTAAGATAAAAGATGTCATTTACGCGAGATCATCATTCAAAAATGGGAAGAGTTTCCACAGGAACAAGTAAAACGAACCGTACATGAATTCCGGCCAAGAATTAAAAAAGATATTGAAATGGAAGGAAAGCATTCCGAACAATTTTTTTTTAATAATTTCAGATAAATTTTGCGCTAAAAATTATTTTTATAAAAAAATATTAAAAAGGTTTAATAATTTTTATGTTAAGTAGAAAAATCATACTCTTTCGTTAAATGTTGATAGAATTTGAATTATTTGCTATTTTAGTCTGAAAACTTGTTTGCATATAGATAAATACATGCGTTTTATTGTGTCGAAGTTTTATTAAAATTAAATGACAAATGTTGATTTTATAGCCTTTTTAAAATGTACCCTTCTTTTATGGCACACCCGTTATATTGTAGCTTCGCTTTAGAATCCAAAGGTAAATTCTCCATTTTCACCGCTACACCAAACTAAAAGAATTACCCAAAAAAAAAAACATTTTCCAACAGTGAAAATTCTTTAATTGAAGGTCTTTTTCAATTACGTACATACCTACCCCTCTTTATGGGGTCTTTTACAAGTGTGGCATAAAACAGACGGATATTTCATACAAAACAAACGGTGAAAGACATATATATATATATATATATATATATATATATATATATATATATATATATATATATATGTCTTATTATTGTGAAATTATAAAAACAATTTTTTCTTAATGGAGGTCGTAAATGATGCACGTATAGAATAATGAAATTTGAACACTTAAATACGTGTCTGTATTTATATTTCAGATGTTGGTGTCGTCGAAAAAATATAAAAAACCAGAATTTTGCAAAGACATTCACGTGAGTACAGTTTATATTTTTTGTTATTTTCCTGCTGCGTAACAAGTACAGTATGAATTAAATGTTACCACCTCCGTTACCATCTTTTTTGTATATTTAATGCTTATGGCAGGGCCGTAAAAGCAGTGTTCGTTTGAAAAACAAATCGTGAATGACCAGTATCAACCAATCAAAGCCCTTCTCATTCCTCGTAATTTTGTGTTTTTATACATAAAGTTTATATTTCGCTTCAGAATTTATTGAAATAAATATAAAAAAAAATATATATATATATATATATTTTTTTTTTTCGAACAAATGTTGAATGTTCAGAATGGCTTAGATTTCGTATGTGGGGTTTAATGACGGAGAAAGTTGCTTTCTACTCTTATCCTACTCGCGCTAAACGCTACCTGATGGGTTGCCAGAGACTTGACTGAAGAGTTTACAAAGCCTGGTTTTTTAATGTTGTTAACTGAATATTGTATATATGATTTGATTATTCCTTCAGTAGGACGTGAAAGTTCTGCCGAACCTCCGATGTTGAGTTTCCCATTTTTGTTGTGAAGGATCCTTGTCCTGTTGCCTTTGGGAGGATATAAAACTTTCCTTTATGATCATTCCAATGTGTTGTCACTTCTATTTTACAATTAGGAACTGATTCTCGACTATTTTCCATCCATGGCTTATCACGTATCGTTTACGCTCGTCTTTCTAACGCATACAAACAAGTTCAGAGATTTCAAGTGATTTTCATCTTTCGTTTCTTTTGTTTTAGAGGTAAAGAAACTTTCATTCTGTCTCGTATCTCGTTTTCTTTGATGAAATGGTTAATATTCACTTACTGGTATAACTAAACTCTTCCATAATACGAGTATAATGTTTGTTCTTCTGTAAAAACTCCTCCGTAGAATCTCTCTCAATTTTTCTGTGGTAGTTTTAATATTGTTTTAATATTGTAATGTTCTTTGAACTCTGCGTCTATTGATATTATCCTACTCTTAAATCTCGAATTTGGTTTTTTGATGTAATTTCCGTGGTTTCCTGTGTCATGGTTCTTCTGTTCTATTTCTATGTTGTTGTTGTATCTAAGTAGTTGCAATTTATCACTACTAAATTTAACACTAATTTCTTTTTAACCCGTTTAAATAATGCTTTGATATAATTTTTTAGGTCCTTTTAAACAATTGATATCTGCAAATTTTTGTGATAGCCACAAAAGACGACATAATTCTCTCTCAGTCTGAGTCTTTTCCGTTCTATGGCCGTCACCCAAATTTAATATGCGTCATTATGTTTATTAACCGAATTCCTTTGAGTACAATTCACTAGGTTTTAAGTTCAAAAACATAAAAAATTTTTGGCTAGATAGTCACTTATTTTGAAAAATTTTGGGGGGAAACATGAAATGTTATGAAATATTCCACTGAATAAGTTTACCCTTTTTGTCTTTGCCTCCACATTGGTTAGGTTAGTTGATAATGTAATGCTAGCTAACCTCTCTCAAGTAGTTAAAATCAAGTATTGTGTAGTGGTTCATTTCAACTTCTTCACCGAATCTTAATAAATAAACGTTTCTCCAAGTTAAAATGTAGTAAATAGTAATAAAAAGGTGAAGAAAAGTATCATAGAATAATGTAGATTTTAATGGTGGACATAGAACGGAAAATATCTCTCATTATCTTCATCAGTGTACAATCATATATATATATATAATATATATATATATATATATATAAGGTTGTAACATATATTCTGCTCGATTTTTTAGTTTATTCACAACAAAAATTAAATGACTTATAATGACAAATTAATCATCAATATATAATTCCCTTCTTTTTCTATAACCTCCCACCTGTAGAAAAGTTTTTTTTTATGCCACGTTCGAAGAAATCCCTTGATTTCGAGTTGAAAAAAGCGATCACTTCGTTTTCGATAGCTTCCCTGGATTGCAACTTTTGTCCATCTAGGTGGTGGTGCAGACTTCTGAATAAATGGTAGTCTGAAGGTGCGATTTCCGGAGAATAAGGTGGCTGAGTAATTTTTTCCCAACCAAATGCCTCCAATTGGGCAGTGGTGATTCGAATAGTGTGAGGGCGCGCGTTATCTTGGTGAAATAGAACACCTCTGCGAGTAATTAATGCGGGACGTTTTTCTTGTAATGCCATCTTCAATCGTTGGAGTTGTTGGCAGTAGACTTCAGCTGTGATTGTTTGGTTATCTGGCAGAAGCTCAAAATGAATAATTCCTCGCATATCCCACCAAACGCATAGCAAAATTTTCTTTGGATGGGATCCATTCCTTGGCTGATGTTCAGGCTTTGTTTCACGGCTAAGCCACTGATGTCGACGCTTAATATTGTTATAGAGGACCCATTTTCATCCCCAGTGACGATCCGATTCAAAAACGGTGCCTGCAGTAGCCGAGAATGCAGTGATGTGCAAATATCGATTCGATGTTGAAGATTCGCTCGTGACAAATCGTGCGGAACCCATTTTCCAACCTTCACTACTTTTCCTAACAGCTTCAAATGACGATGAATGGTCATATGGCTAACGCCGAGTTGCAGGCTAAGTTCTCTTACAGTTACCGTTGGGTTTTCCTCCACTGTTGCTTTCAGCAACTCTTTATCTAACTCATTTGGTCGTCCTGTTCGTTGATAATCTTTCAGACTGAATTCTCCATTTCTGAACTTCTCAAACCATCTCCTACACATCATTCGCTCACATCATCGTTTCCATAAACTCTCTGAATGTTTCTTGCGGATTTACTAGCGTTAGATCGTTTATGGAACTCATACAGTATCACATGTCGAAGATGCCCTTTCGTGGGCTCCATGTTTTTTCAATTACTGTAATATCATAGGGGTGGCGTTGTAACTGTATGAAAAACACCAGAGAAAATATTCATTAGCCTAAGTCATTCTGTATCGTGATAAAACATGTGCGAACCTGTCGCCGCATGTATTTTGCAACATTTCTAAAACTATTTCACATTATCTTGAGGTTATTCTATTATCTATCGTCCGTTTTCTAATCAAGCAGAATTTATGTTACAACCTGATATATACCAATTTCCTTCATCTTCTTTTAACATAATTTCCAAGCAAACTCTTATTAAAATTTAGTATTGTATAAAAAGAAGGAAATCTATCGCAATTAAGATGGCGACAGAAATTGTGATTTATAAACTTTTGCTCTTCTTCTTTACCCTCTTCTTTTTCCCTTCCCTTATGGATTCACGCTGTTTTATGGACTTCCTAAAAACCAGAAATGATTCTCTACTTTTGATGCTTCGGATTATGTTTATTCTGGGAATGTTTTTTTACATTTTTCATTTATTTCCGTCTCCTATTTCATATAAACGATAAAACCATTTGTGGTTGAGATTGCGGTCTCGCGCACGTGTGTGTGTGTGTGTTTGTGTGTGTGCGTGCGTGCGTGCGTGCGTGCACTGCAAATGGGTATTAGCTAGATCAAATGTGTGGTCATTTATAGATGTAACCTAGTGGAGTAAGCTTTTTTTTTAGGTAATATTTCTGGTATATTAATATTAAAAAAAAAAATTAAGTAAAATATTTACCAACATTTTTGATGTTGGAAAAAAAAAATGTTAGTCCTAATTAGGCCAGGCTAGGTTCGGTGATGTTAGATTAGGTTAGGTTGAATTAGCTGGTACCTCACTATTCGTGCTTTTCGAGAAGCTGGTAACTGGGCATAAGTGAAGTCGAGTTTGTGATAATTCACGGATGTAGTTGGGTAATTATTTTGTGAGGCAATACTTTCCGTACCTCGGAGCACGTAAAAATTTATATTAAAAATCTAAAACATTTTTAATGTTGACAAAAAAAGAGGCGTTGGTCCTGATTAGGTTTGGTAAGGTTAGGATAGGCTAGATTAACGAGTATAGTACTTCACTATTTAATGATTTAACAGAAACCACTCTTAGAGACCTCAATCGCACCCGAAACCCCTATCACGCCCTTCTCGGCTCGATGCCACTAGCGTTAGGTTAGGTTAAATTAAGTTTAGTTAATTACTTTTTAGATATATAGATTTAAAAAAGTCGGCACCTCGCTTGTGAGGAGATGCGTACATGTGTGTGTGTGTGTGTGTGTGTGTGTGCAAATATAGTATAATTTAGGATAAATGCACTTATAAAAAACAGTTTCAAACATGAAATTGAAACATAATGCTAAAATCTAAACACACACACACACACACACACACAATATATATATTATATATATATATATATATATATATATATATAGGTCCGTTTACTGTGTGCATTATAATAACGTCCTTTCAGGCAAATAATAGTTATGAACAGACGTATGTATGACTTAATTTCTTTATATGTATTGAGCAATCCATTAATCCCTTATGAATGGACCCATAAATAACCCTTTCCATCCATTGAAAAGGCGATAATACCATTAAGCATGGCATTCCATCCCTCCCCATTAAGCAGATCCATTTAAAAGGCGCTTCCTACCATTAATCTTCCTCTGTTTTTCTTTATAAACCTTAACTTCGAGTGTTGCCATGTTCAGGAATGAAGATGGGGGTAGAAAGGGGGTGGGATAAGCGGTCCCTTTAAACCCAAACGGCGCTTGTTTGTATCCGGGAGCGGAGAGGAGCGCAAGGGGAGTCGACGTTCCATATATATATATATATATATATATATATATATATATATATATATATATAATGTAAGGTTGTTACGCGTGTATGTGTTCGTATAATATTCTCTCGTGTCTATGTGTAGAGGACAGAGGTGAAAAGCTATTGTACGTCAGTAGGGTGGCCATTTTAAAAGGAGGACACTGCGTATGTGGCCGTACGTTAACTTATATATATACTGTATGTTAACGTACGGCCACATACGCAGTGTCCTCCTTTTTGGAAATTTGGAAATGGCCACCCTAAGGACAGAGTGCTCAAAAGGCGGACTGTCCTCCTAAAGCCGGACGTCTGTCCACCCTATACGTCACGTATCTAAATATGTTTATTTTACACGTGAATTTTTTATTTTTTTTAACTTTGCCATATTAAAACGATTTGTCTGGTTAATTAACCCAAAATCTGATTCATGCTCAAATTGGGTTGTGGACGCAGTATAACAAAACAGTCGTACATGAAAAACAGAAAGTTCCGAAGATACAACCGGAAACAAAATTGAAAATACCCATGAAATGTGGGTATAAATTAAATGCTTAAAAAAAAAAAAAAGCCAAATTGGCATTTATGAAAATTAACCGCAAGAAAATAATGAATTTTTAATAAATTTTCTTACCGTGACATTATCCTTGGCGTTTTAGTGGCTTAAGTCCATAGTTGTAGTGTAAAGATGGGGTCATAATATTGTGTTCTCCGGAATAGTCAGCTTAAAAGTTGGCTAAAATTTATATATTGTAGTTAAAATAGGTAGTGCGCATGCGCCAAAACCGGTTATAATTTAAGATTGACCCCGAGATACACACACACACACACACACAGATTTGTATTTGAATGTTGTATTAAATTAAAAGCTCAGACTTTTTTTATAAAGGGTGCAGCCTTTCGGCTTTCACCTCGTGTGGTCTTCTTAGGGAGGTCAGTTCCTTCATTTGAACGCATCATGGTAAACGATTAACTAAACCAACGTGACATCTTTGACAACAGCCTTTTGGGGGCTTGTTGATCTGGTATCTTCTCGAAAGCCTGGCGTAGCTATCCGCTACAGGAGCTGTGGGTTGCATCCCAATATATTTGAGGGATCAAACCCATATTTGGCGCTGTCCGCACTTAGTACCCTATTTATTTCATGGTTTTATTAGCGAGGTTAATCCCTTATTTATTTATTATTTATACCTAATTCCCGCAGGATTATTTGGATCCTCGAATTGTGAAGTTTCTCCTCGGTCAAAGATAAATCTAAACTTTCTCTCTTTTAATGGCAAATAGACTTAATTTGGTTCAAATGACTAACTTTATATAACAAGTTACGTAAAATTAACCACCCAAGAACTTGCTATACGAACGATAGTAGCGATAATAAAACGTTGTTATTCCCTGAATACATTATAGAAAATTAAAATAAAGTCACACACTCTAATTTATAACATTAATTATTCACTAACCAGTTTCACTACAACATTTTAATACGTTTATTGTACGTAATAAACCCACTCTAGATTAGCCCTAGTTTAAAAAGACGTTTAATCATGTAGAAAATGTACTGTAACAAATTCTATTGTATGAAATTTAATCTTAAAACACTTGTATATAAGCATAAAGCACACACACACACACACACACACTATATATGTATGTATGTGTGTGTGTGTCTTAATTTAGAATAATTTGTATGGAATATAAATTTTAATGTTCCAATCACTAACATTTTCGAGATAATTTCAAGGTATTAATTTGAATTTTGAAACTGTATCCTAAAGACGAAATGACCTTGAAAACAAATATATTCGTAGTATCTGATTAAAATTCAAAGTCAGAAGAGCATAGAAAGAATAAAATAAGATGTTATTCCGACTATTTATGTACAGTCGTTTATAGGAAAAATGCTGTTTTTATTATCGTGTATATATTATACGAGTTGGAGTCTTTCAATTTTTCCTTTGCCTTGCACCAAAATTACGAATGTACAGTTGATTAAAAAAGTAATATGATGGACCTCCTTGTTTCTCAGCATGCAGTAAGGAACCTCGAGTTCCGTGACAGGACTATTTGAACTGAATTTACAGTATATAAATATTTACATAAACTATATATATATATAATTTGTGTGTGTGTGATATCCCAAAATATATAAAATATTCTCGAACTAAGCGTTTCCTCCGATTCCTTGCACTCGGCGCCGAAACGAACGAAGCCAAAGTCGATGTTACTTTTTTATTTTTTTTTTTATTTTTTGACGCATGGATTCGAAGGCGATTTTTTTGGGTGCTTTTTGTCTGCTGGATTTCTAGGATGGGGTGCCATCTCGGGGTGCCATCTCGGTCGTTAAGACCTATTGTCATCGTGAGTAGAAAAGGAGCAGCGGGGGAGGGGGCATCTCTGAAGGAAAGGGGTGGAGAAGTGCCGTGCCAGTCTGTCCGTGCCCCCCTCCCCCCCTACCCCCTACCCCACTTTTGCCCTCTATTTCTTTGAGCACTTCACACGAACACTCTTTAGTCATCTTCAGTTGGGCGAACCTCAAAATAGTCTCCTTTCGTCATTGAAAAAACTGTCAGTCTCTTCTAATGGTTACACACACACACACACACATATATATATATATATATATATATATAATATATATATATATATATATATATATCGTGTAAGTTACACTTAAGCAACATTTTCGCTATAGTCATAAGAAAATTCGTACGATAAAGAAAATCGTACAGAATTTCAGGAGTGAATATAGGATGAATTTCACAATTAAATTTTTTTTTCCTTGTGGATTTGCAATATATATATATACAGTATAATGTGTGTGTGTGTGTGTGTGTGTGTGTGTGTGTGTGTGATTGATTGATGTGAAACGCATGTGACGAAAAGAAAGGATAAACTTGGAGAAATTACAAATGTTTCCCTCACGTTTCGAAAAGCGGGTTTCTTTTTTTTTTTTTTTTTTAAGGACTAAAAATTTTGATCATATTTCTCGAAAGCAGACGACTCCTTCAAATTTATAGTGTGTGTGTCTGAGTGTGTGTGTGTTTTAACGCTGCATTATTTATCATTATTTTTTAATTAAAGTTTCGCGTGTTAGTTATCGTTTGAAAGAAGAAATATGTTAATGAATGTGAACTTGTGGCACTTCACTTCACAACCATTAAAACACTGTGATGTAAATATTGTAATTGAGGATGTAATTGGTGAATGCATGCGGCACCGCGGGTCGATCTTGAACTCTCTTTCAAACCCTCGTAAAGTATCATTCTTTTCCCTCCTCTACCTATTCCCGCATTTCTTCAGAGTTTTTCAGTTTACCTATAATTCGGTAAAATCGTCTGTCGTGAATGGAAACGGCGCGTTTAAGGTTGAAAGGAAATGTTTTCAAAATGACTCATTCGATGTCCAAATTTGGAAATCGCAGACTAAAATAAAAAGTGTATTTTATGCAATTAGCAGCAGTGAACGGTATAAACAAGTATTTACATTTGAATTTTTTTAATAGTCTCATTTAAATACTTAAATACTGATTAATACTCCATTGGACGGACATTAAGAAATTAAAATCCAAACAAGTTTTCATTAACTTGATTTCGAACGGCTTCTTTCATGCGGGTAAAAGTGCTTGAAAATGCTTCATTGCACGCAATGGAAAATTGAGAGTGGCGGTATAGATTTGACCACACAAACACACACGCATGTATGTATGTATGTATACGTACAATATATGATTGTATTTAACCTATTTGACCATTAAAAAAAATTTCGGAGCAATTTTTCTCCCGAAGAATTTAATATATTTATTCTTCTACCATTAAATATTGGTCTGAATCCGATAATTATCGTAATTATGGCGATTATCATTGTTGTGGTCGATAAATTTTCATATCGCATTTGCTACAATAATTGGTTGGCTTCCCGATAATCTCTCTTTTCTTTTTTTCTCTCCCCCCCCCTCTCACTCTCTTGCATTGTTGTAAATTATACAAGTGTTGTTATTTACTGATTCTGAACATGCAAAAGTTGAAGTAATTCTCTCTCTCTCTCTCTCTCTCTCTCTCTCTCTCTCTCTCTCTCTCTCTCTTCTCTATGATATGGACTAAGTGAAGTAAATTGCGTTTCTACCGTCCCGATTTCTTTTTATTCTCTTCCTTTTCTTGGGTGGCTGGGTGCATGTGAAGGGTGAGGGCATGGTGTGGGAAATCTGATTTTCTTTCTTAATTTCTCTCTCAACCCCTTTCCTTCGAAGCATTTCATCACCTTGCCAGCGTGATGGCCTTGGGCGTACATGGGTGCAGACATGGGCAGTTGCTTAATCCTTTTGGGGCTAACCTGGAGGGGCCCATGGGGTCTTCGTTGGCCCGATACCTAGATTAATAGAGTTGTAAGTAATTTGTATCAAATCAGAAAACATGTTGGAGGTTTTTGTAACAATACCAAGTAGTTGATATACAATTAGCACAAATATATTCTGTTAGTTTATACACAACCATGATCTCTCGTGTACGATTTGTGCGTGTACATAACGTAATTGTAGAGATAATTTATACATTTTCTTCTTTCCTGTGAAATTATCTTGGCTACTTTTCCAGGGTCAAGGTATTTTCTTCAACCTTTCTCTGTGGGAGGAAGCGGAGGGTGGGGAGAGAGAGCCTTATGGTTTTCTATCTAGTTTTGTACTCCTGCTAAAATAGTTAAAAAATAAACAGTTTAATAACAGGAACCTCCCCAGTGGACCGAAAGGTCTTTGAGGCTTCCTCTTGTCCTTGTATTCTCTCTCTCTCACATTATATATATATATATACTGTATATAAATAATTAATTTTTGGACGCAAACTATAATTATATATAATTTAAGAGGATAGAAAACGTATTAGATTAATTTAAGAGTAACTTTAATATATAGACTTGATTTTTCTTAACTTATAAATATTATTATTTTACAATATACTACTATTTCAATGTTTTAATAAATATTTAAAGGACGAACTTTAACATTTAAAAAAAAAAAAAAAAAAATTTCTCTTGAAATTTATTTGTAAAAATGCTCGCTTCGCTCGCTCCGATTCTCCTAGAATGAGACACTTTATAGGCTATAAAAACTAATAATTAAATTTTACTAAATTAATATATATATATATATATAATACCGGTATATTATTTATTTATTTTATTTTTATTGACTTTTTTATTGCTAATCTTATCAGGGTATTGTAAATCAAATGGGTGTTTATCGATAACAAGATAGAAACTAAAGGTGTGTGTGTGTGTGTGTGTGTGTTTATCGAGGCATATTGTAATTTAAAAGCAACAATAATAATAACCACTATAATAATGATGATGATAAAAAATAACATTAATTTCATAATATAAAGAACAGAATAAATTGAATATTTTATTTTATGATGGGGAGTTTTTATTATAAAAGATTTCCGCCATTTTGAAAGTAAACAATTTGACTTGAATTTTGTGAATATTTAACATAAAGTTTATATGACACTTGACACTAATAAAAATACTTTATATATATATATATATCTATATATATATATATATAGATATATATATATATATATATATATATATTAAAATATATAATTGTCGGTAGATAAATGGGTTACCTGGGTAGCCTAGTAGTTACAGACGCCGGCCTGCTGATTGTAGGTCCATGAGATCGAGTCTGGGCAAGGACTTCGTAATTTTCTGACGACCGTCGTCTGGGTCGTTGTAGCAACAAGCTTGATACTTCGTCAGTGTGATAATTCGCGCGAAAACAATATATATATATATATATATATATAGATATATATATATATATACATCACACACACTACCAGTCAAAAGTTTAGGTACACCCTGAAATATTCACAAATTTCAAATTTTGTTTAAAGTTTTTTATTTATTAACTAAGTTATCATGCCACAAATTCATAAGTACAAACATGGGAACTTAAATAACAACAAATCAGGACAATTTATCAAAAGTAAAGTCTAAATGTTAGATTCATCAAAACAGCCTCCTCCAGCAGCAATTACAACAGAACAAATTCGAGGCATGCGCTCAACAAGAGAAAGAAGATAGTCTGGTGAAAGCTGCTGCCAGCACTCTTGTAAGAGTTCCCAGAGCTTCTGAGGACTGGATGCTTGCTTGGTTTTCACTCGTCGATCCAGTTCATCCCACACTAGCTCGATGGGGTTCAGATCCGGGGACTGTGCTGGCCATTCCATAACTGTGAGCTGACGTTGCCGTTCTTTCTGCTTCAGGTAATTTTGACACAGCTTGGAAGTGTGTTTAGGATCGTTGTCTTGCTGCATTATGAACTGTTGGCCAACTAGTCGCAGTCCAGATGGGATGGCATGGCGCTGAAGAATGCTGTGATAGCCACGTTGGTTCAGTATTCCAGTGACTTTGTGGAGATCTCCAACTTGCTCCCCTGCAAAACATCCCCAGACTATCACACTTTCTCCACCGTGCTTCACTGTTGGCACACACTGCTGTGTCATTCTTCAATCCGCTCTGCGCCGCACAAATACTCTGCGTTTGGATCCAAAAACTTCGAACTTTGATTCGTCAGTCCAAAGGACAAATTTCCACTGTTCAACAGTCCATTTTTCGTGTTTTTTAGCCCAGGCTAGCCTTTTGTTTTTGTTCTGGAGTCTCAGCATTGGTTTCTTTGCTGCAGTTCGTCCTTTTAATCCTGCCTCTTAGTCTTCTCTGAACAGTTGATGTTGAAACTGTTGTACTTCTGGAGTTGTTCAGCTGGGCTTTGATTTCAGGTACTGTGAGGCACAAGGAACCGCATTCACAGAAACTTTTAATTTTTTTTCAATTTACCTCAGTGATTGGCCCTCATTTCTCAAAGTTACAATCGACTGTCTTTTTTCTGTTGTTAACTGGGCTTTGGCACCCATTTTTGCTTTTTGAAATATAGAAATGTATCTTAAACTACAGTTAGCTCCTCTGCAAGGATTTTATATGAAAAGACCTGCAGCGCATGTTAATAACTGAACACAGGTATTAACATACTCCTGAAGAAACACACTACCCCAGTAAAGACTTTTAAACTGTTTTTGGACCTCTGTGCAGAGCTAATGGCATTAATTTTAGGTTGCATGCTAGACGTAAATTAACACATTTTGAAGGCTATTTTGAAGAAGCTTCTGTGTTACAACACACTGCATAGGGCTGATGCACTAAAGCATACAATATGAAAGCCTGGTAAGCAAATTCATCTCTAGTACCCGTTAAGTTTACATTTGAAGTTTGTTATGAGCTAAGCAGCAAAACATTAGAAATTAGTAGGTGTACTTGAACTTTTGACGTAGTATATATATATATATTATATATATATATATATATATATATATATATATATATATATATATATATATAGAGTAATTAGAAGGCGTGTTATATTATTTTATAAGCTCGTAACGAAATAATAGAGTTCAGTGGCTGAATTTTTGTAATCGTATTATTGTATAAAATAGTTAAGTATTATTTCATTGCAAGGTGTATAATATTGCATACAAAATCGTATTTGTATCACCTCGAAATAATTGATAACCTCCTCTGTCCAGAGTGGACTGGGTATTTTATATATATATATACACACAGTCATGGCCAAAAGTTTAAGGACACCCATGAAAATATTGCAAAATTGAGAAGTAATCTATATTTAATCAAAATAGTCAACCGTAGGCTAAATCACTATGCAAGCAAAATACAGTTATATTGCAAGTCCATTGAATATTTAGTGGGATAACCTTTAGCTTTGATAACAGCATCAATACGGCGGGGCATTGAACTAATGAGATCTTGGAGAAACTCTGGAACAATGACATGGTTCCAGACTTTGACCAATGCGCGAATGAGATCTTTCATTGAAGTTGGCTTTTTCCCGTTGACGAGAACTCCCACCCGTTGCCACAAGTTTTCGATTCGGTTAAGGTCGGGAGATTGACCAGGCCACCAAAGGAGAGGGTTGATCCCCGAATCGGAAATGCATTTCTTCACCACTTTTGAACGATGGCATGGTGCTCCATCGTCCTGAAAAATATAATCATCAGTCGGGTGCCATTCATTTGCGGAAGGTAGCATCCTATTTTTTAATATTTCACAATAGATTTTGGAGTTGAAGGTTGTATTCTTTTCAAGAATATACATCCATCCCACTCCGTGATAGGAAATGCAACTCCAAATCATAACAGACTCTGGGTGTTTCACTGTTGTTTGGAGACATTCTGGTTTAAAGCGTTCACCAGTTCGTCGACGTACTAGAGATTTGTCATTAAAGACATGAAAAGAAGATTCGTCTGTGAAAATTACTTTTTTTCGTCTTCCGGGGTCCACTGTTTGAATTGATTGCACCATCTCAGGCGACGCTCTCTTTGTTGTTTATTAATGAACGGTTTTTTAGCTGGACGACACGATTTAAAACCAGCTTGCAGTAGACGCCTTCCGACAGATCTGTCACCGAGATGACATCCTGTTGATTTATCCATCTCGGTGACAGATCTGTCGGAAGGCGTCTACTGCAAGCTGGTTTTAAATCGTGTCGTCCAGCTAAAAAACCGTTCATTAATAAACAACAAAGAGAGCGTCGCCTGACAACTCACAACGTAATAAATTTATACATTTATGACAGAATTATAGAAATTGTCATAAACACAGTAGAAAAACAGTAATACTTCAGGCAATGACATATTTAAACTGTTTTGCACGGTCTTTAAACTTTTGGCCACGACTGTAATATATATATATATATATATATATATATATATATATATATATATATATATAATAGGGCTGCAGCCGGCTTTTGTAGACTTCGGCTTGGGCTTCGAGACTTGGTTATTTGTATAGTTTGAGGGGTTTTATTTTTTATTTAACTATTTTAATATTTTTGGTTATTAGTAATACCAATAAGGAAAAAATATTTAATATATACTAATTTAGAATACGTTAACTATGGAACTCATCTTCCGGTCCTGGTTCCATAAGATTCGACTTTAACTTTGTGATTTTCTAAAAGCTTCGACTTCAAAGCCGAAGGCCCAGCTTCAGCCCAATGTCTGAATTATATATATATATATATATAAGGGGTCGCGCGTCTTAAGATACCTAAGCGCCACCACAGGCGAAAACGTGTTTTTGATGGATATCACTATTTTCACCCTTCCTCTATCGCGTGGTTTGGGTTATAATGACCTTACGACACTAGAAGTATGGTTGAAAACCTTATGAAGCGAACTACTTTTTTCACCTCTATCGCCAGCCAAAAGTTCACCCAAAGTTCGGCATAATAAGAAAATAAAAAAATTTAAAAAATATATATATAAAATATGAAATCTATTCCAAAACTCATCAACATCTCATTAGCATACTTAGAATTCTAATTTAGCCAAAACTGAACGTTCTAGCTCAATTAATAACAGAGATACTATTGCGAGAATATTGCTGAACTTTGGAGGCGATTTCTGGCGAATTTTAATTTTGGCGCCTAGGTACCTTAAGACGCGGGACCCCTTTTATATATATATATATATATATATATATATATATATATATATATATATATATATATATATATATATATATAATTCAGACATTGGGCTAAAGCTGGGCCTTAATAGACGTGTGAGCTGTGCCTCTTTTACTTTGGATTTATAAATAGTTAATGAAGAGTAGTTGTATCATAAACTCGAAACTGCCTGGAGGATATATATTTTTTCCTGTCTGTGGGTAATATATATATATATATATATATATATATATATATATATAGGTGTTGGTGTAGGTGGGTATGTATTACGCAGTTATCTGTGGTTCACTCAACCGTAAATTGAGTTAACCGTAATTTACTAAATGTTACCATTATGCACTTATCCGTGATCATGACACCGAGTTAATCGTAAATTGGCTCGGTGTTTACACCCACGGCTCGCCTCCCGTCAGCCCACCACAGCGCGCCTCAGTCAGTGTCTTCGCGCTTCATAGAGTTACACGTGTGTGCTTGTGGCTCCGCATATCTTCACGTCTTGTGATGAGTACAAACTACTTAATTGTATATTATGCTGTAATGGAATGATACCCTGTGTGTGGTGGCGTGCGAGGTGGGAGGCCAGTCAGTGGTGGCGGGCAACAGTGGGTGCACCACCCACCCGCTCACCGGCGGGGTATACCGAGTTAACTCTGAGTGAGTCATATATATATATATATATATAATTCACTCAGTGTATATATAATATATATATATATATAATATATATATATATATATAGATAGATAGATAGATATAGATATGTAAGAACGACGCTTGTGAAGAAGAGAAAGAACGAACAAATGAAAAATGAGGCACCCTGAGGGGCACCTTCTCATGCTGTACATATATACATTTTAACTGCAAACAACACGCAGTATAATCAATGTAAAGAACGACGCTTGTGTAGAAGAGCGTCCGCACAAGAAGAGGAGAAAGAACAAACAAATGAAAAATGAGGCACCTCTGAGGAATCGAACCCGGGATCTCCCAATTGCCGGTCGAACATGCTATCCACTACACCAAGGTCCTCGATCAATCAGAAGTCTTAATTCTCCTACATACGAGCGGAATTGAATGCCCTGAGGGGGCACCTACTCATGCCGTACATATATACATTTCAACTGCAAACAACACGCAATATAATTAATGTAAAGAATGACGCTTGTGTAGAAGAGCGTCCGCACAAGAGAAGGTGCCCCCCTCAGGGCATTCGATTCCGCTCCTATGTAGGAGAATTACGACTTCTAATTGATCGGGGATCTTGGTGTAGTGGATAGCATGTCAGACCGGCAATTGGAAGATCCCGGGTTCGATTCCTGGAGGTGCCCTTTTTTCATTTGTTCATTCTTTCTCCTCTTCTTGTGCGGACGCTCTTCTACACAAGCGTCGTTCTTTACATTAATTATACTGCGTGTTGTTTGCAGTTATATATATATATATATATATATATTGTATATAAAATTTAATTTTTGCTTAATTTTAATTAGAACACTTATTAAAAAAACTAAAAAAAATTGTTGAATGCGAGGAAAACCGGTGTTCCATGATGGTATCGATGTCTTGGGTCAGTTCTCCTTTTCTTAGCATGGCCGAGCTTTGTTAAATCAGTTTACATAAACACAATGAATTAGTTTTTTTTATTTTATTGCTACTGTTTGTACTGTCAACCTTTAGTTATCGCCACACTAACCACGTAAAAAGCTGTTACTTTCCTCGGGCCGCTGCTAGACCTAAAATTACTGTTGCATTGTCTCTGTCGTAGTACCACGATAGGCCTATTAACAATTTAAATTCACTTGGATGAAAACACTTCAAGGTTTGATTTTACGCTTTTCACAGATTATGTTAATTAAACTGCTTTTAATAACATTATACAACCCAAAAGAGTGAGCCAAGATTCTCAGTCCGGAAGAAAAGTTATATGGAATTCATGTTGACGATATTATTCTCTCGTCCCATTGCTGATGTCAAAGTTTTTCTGACTGACTGTTGAGGTCTTCTTGGGATCTTGTCGTATAAAATTTCAATTCATTTATAAACATTCGTACTAAGTTGATTCGCAGCGCCCTCCCGTGCGAGCTTTACAAATTATAAATCTCGTTCAGCAGTGTTAATTATGATGCTGAGGTGGATGGACGCACCTCGGGAATGGGAGGTAATTTCGGATTAAGGCCAAGATTTGTTACTTGTCACATGATGGAAAATCGCCCAGCGCGAAGGCGAATGCGCATGAAATGGTGTTGCAGTTATCGCATAAGGTTACGCAATCGACGGGTGGAAATGGGTAGTCGTGTTGTTAAAGATGCGCGCGCAGTTATCTATTGTTCCGAAATACATCGCATAATGACATCACAAATTAGCACTTAACTAAAATTGTCTTAATTTATCGGAGTTTACCCTTTGTTAAGTTTGTACAAATTTATTAATTAAATATTTAATTTTCCCCACCCCCCAACACCTTACGTAGGCCTATGTATACAATTAATATTTAGTGTGGTTTCATTATTAGATAACTTATTCAAAGAGTATTGTTGATTTTACATTTCTACGTGACACCTTTTCCGTCTCTGAAACAGAAGTAAAACAGAAAATAATGTTTTTGAGTCTCGTTCCAAAATAGAAAGAAAAAATAAGCTGAAAAAAGGCTTTCTCAAGGAAAGAGGTACAAACAAGTATACAAAATTCAAGACAAAGTTACACAATCTTTCGACATCAATTTTACATATTTTTGCGATTACTAAACTTAAAGGTATTGAGAAATATATATATATATATATATATATAAGAGAGAGATTCTGTAGCTGGGGTCACCTTTGTATATAGATAGCAGTTTGTTCCTCATTTGCTGTCCCTCTATGGTAGGACCCATCAGATATGTGAGAATTTATGTTCCTAATGTTGGGAGGTGAGGCTTGGGACGGTAGAAGACATTATCTACAGTCTTAATGATCAATTAAGATGCTTCATTATAGGACTTTTGTATCGCTCTCTCTCTCTCTCTCTCTCTCTCTCTCTCTCTCTCTCTCTCTCTCTCTCTCTCTCCTTCAGGTCTCTCTCTCTCTCCTCCATAACGTAACTCTGGAGGAGTTCGCTTGCACGGTGTCTCTGTGGGCATGCTAATTATAGAGCTTTTTATATGTTCTCCACTTTCCTGTAAAATTTCCTTGGCTACTTTGCCAGGGGTCATTGTATTTTCTTCAACCTTTTTCCGTACCTGCCTCTGGTAGGGAGGGTGGGGAGAGAGCCTTATACTTTTCTACACAGTTTTCTACTACTGCTAGGATAGTTGAGAAAATAAACTTGTTTAATAATAGGAACCTCCCAGAGTGGACCGGAAGGTCTCTGAGGTTTCCTCTTGTCCTTGTACCACACACACACACACACACACACACACACACACACACACACACACACAAATTGTACCCACTTTATGAAAACAAGTTTTTAGACTTAAGAATTTAAAATATATTATTTTGAAACTCCAAATTATACATTCGATAAAAACTGTATTTTTCCTTGTGTTTACAGATTTTACACTTTTAGTTTGCGAGAGAAAACCAATTTGTCTCTTGTAGGACCGTTCCAAATGTCCTGCATTCTGTCCAAAGCCTCAGAGGTCACTTTACCTAAAAGGTCATCGTACAAGGGGTGATAAGAGCCATAAAGCCCCCAACATTTTTATATACAAGATAATGAAACTAGTGAAATTTCTCAAAGAAAAGACATCCCGATCCCCCCTGCCCCAAGTTCCCCTAAAATGGGGGGAGGGGGGAATTTTATTCGCTAGAGAAATACATATGCAAATTATAATATATACATATAAAGTGTGCACTGAAATTCTCTCAGAACTGAGTTTCTCAGTTCTCGTTAAGAAAATAAAGGTTTTGGGTATGAATCTTGTGTAGCCTAATTCCATCTTTGTATGAAATGCGTCTATAGAGAGTCCTTTGCATGCGGTCTTCGACACACCAACTTGGATTTATTGTGGGGTTAAAAGGAAATGAATTTTTTTTATATTTTTCTGCATGCATAACTAATCCATTGCGATAGAGAGTATATATATATATATATATAATATATATATATATATATAATATATATGACATAGATGAGGACGTTACTAGAGACAGCAGAGTAACATCCTTTGCCCATGACACAAAGATCAGTAGAAAAATAAGAAACCCGGAAGATATAGGATCTCTACAAACAGACATGAACAGAATCTACAAGTGGACGGAAGACAACAATATGAAGTTTAACACTGAGAAACTTCAGCTGTTAGGGTACAGAAAAAGAGAGGACCTAAAATCCATAGAATATTATTCCCCAAATGGACAGGAAATTCAGAAAAATTCTAAAGCAAAAGATTTAGGGGTTGTAATGACTGATGATGCGAAATTTGAAACCCAAAATAAGATAGCAGTAAACAGAGTAAAGAGAATAACTGGGCAGATACTGAGAACCTTTAAACGAAGGGATAGGAATATAATGATTCCTCTACTGAAAACACTGATCATACCCAAATTGGAATACTGCTCGGTCCAGTGATGTAGGTCTCGAGATCGGTCTCGGTCTCGAGACCGATCTCGAGACCCAATTTGCAGATCTCGATCTCGGTCTCTGCTATTTAGATCTCGGTCTCGATCTCGGTCTCGACAGACGCGGTCTCGGTCTCTGCTATTTAGATCTCGGTCTCGACAGACGCGGTCTCGGTTTTTCTCCCCGAGACCTCTCGAGACCGTAATGAAAAATATATGTTTTGGCATACTCATGATGGTGGCTTGGTTGAACAGACACAATTCGGAATGTTTTTAAAGTTTGTAAAAGTAAGGGACTCTAGATATTCACTAATCAGTCACCCTGTTTTGAGTTGCCACGTTTGTCTTGCGGGGGTGTGTGGGTCTGGACTTTATTAGGTTAGCGCTACAAAAAATTTGACCCCCCCCCCCCCCCCCCGCCCCCGTCAGATTAATTTTATTGAAAATGGAAACACTAAATAGAGAATTATATACATTATATATTATATAAGTGGGTGGACATTGAAGTACTGATAAAGATATTAAAGTAGAACTTAAAGAGGAAATAAAGGTACCGTATGTTATAATTTCATTATAAATTTTTAAAATTATCACAGAATTCATTATACCGGTATATTTTTTATCATTAAAATTCATTATAGATCTCTTTGGGCTGAGTGAATGTTGAATTAATGTCATATATATATATAAATTATTTCACGAAAGTAACACGTGAAAAATATTTATGATGAATAAAACCACGAAGGAAAGGAAACAGAATGGTGCTCAAGCGCTTTCGTCTAATGACATCCTCAAAAACACTGTTCCTGAGGATGTCATTAGATGAAAGCGCTTGAGCACCATTCTGTGTTTCCTTTCCTTCGTGGTTTTATTCATCATATATATATATTATATATATATATATATATATATTATATATATATATATATATATATATATATATATATATATATATACTATATATATATATATATATATATTATTTATACCTTATGCTAATTGCCATGCCTCTGTTTATAGTACCGATATGTCAATTTATTTTTTCATAGAAATGGTGTTGGAAAAATGCTATACAGGAAACTCAAGCACGGAGAGTGAGCAGATACAGAGAGACAGCGCTCATTCTCACAGCAGCGATGACGAATAAAACAGAGTCAAACCAAAGTTCCGAGACTAATGGCAAAATATCAAAGCTATCGTCCAAGCAGAAGAACGTTGAAACTGGGAAGATTTTGAACCGCAGGGAACAGTTGCGGCGGTACCTCTTAGAGATCGATGAATCTCATATTTTAGACAACTGCTCTCCACTCCAATAAAGTTTTGGCACCAGAAAAGGGATAAATTCCCATCACTGGCCAATATTGCCACGACTATTTTAACAGTGCCTGCCTCTAGTGCTCCAATTGAGCGTGTATTTAGCCATGGAGGCATAATAATGAGGCCCCACAGAAGTCGCACTTCAGCAGATCTTCTGAGCATGTTGATGTTCCTTAAGTGTAATGAGCACCTATCATACTTTAAATAAATGCACAAGTCAAACTGGGTAGTGGGTACGTCATTACACACCTGTAACAGATATAAAAAGTAAATAATAAAAGTACGTGTATGTATATATATATTCATTTGTTAATTTATAGGCTACACTTTTTGCATTCAACACACTACATCTGAGAAAGTAATTATTAGTTTATTATATACTTAACATAGTCTAATTTCCATAGTAGTGTAAAACAAATTGAAAGGGCATGATCTTGGTCTCGAATTTTAAGGGTCTCGATCTCGGAAGGTAGATCTCGATCTCGAACCTTGATCTCGGCTCGATCTTGGTCTCACAAGGATCAGGTCTCGGTCTCGGTCTCAGTCTCGGACTGGTGGTCTCGACTACATCACTGGCTCGGTCCTAACATGCCCATATAAAAAAGAAGACATTAGACAGCAAGAAGGGATTCAGAGAAGCTTCACAGCCAAGATCAATAGGTGCAAAGAAATAAATTACTGGGAAAGGTTACGCGAATTAAACCTATATTGGGATTCACTGGAAAGGAGGAGAGAGAGATACACCATTATTTATACTTGGAAAATAATAGAGAAACTAGTCTCTAATCTTACTCTGAACTCTGTAACTCCCCAAACAACAGTGGAAAGTAGAAAAGGAAGCTGTGTCGTGTTCCCAAATTAAGGCTAGACAGGGAACATCCTTACCCTGAAAGAAAATAGTTTTGTTGTGAGAGGACCAAAACTGTTTAATCAGCTGCCCAAAGACCTAAAGAACACGAGTGGTGTTGCGGTGGACAATTTAGGGTGGCCCACTTTTCAATTTTTTTTTAAAAGTATAGGTTATCGTAGTTTTTCCCATTATTTGGCACTATACTAGCACATTGGTACCATTTTTACAAAAATTGATCAATATTTAGGGGTCTCGCATCGACCTTGAAATTACGAGTTTTTTTTAAAAATGCATACTTTTTAACTTTTTACTGAATCAAGATACATCATTAAGTAGGGATGTTTTCTGAATCCTCTTGATGAGAGAAGTCGTTTGGTGTGCCTTCCAATGTCATACGACTAACGGTTTAAAAGTTGTGCCTGTATATAGGTAATACCAATGTGCTAGTATAGTGCCAAATAATGGGAAAAACCACGATCACCTATACCAGCAACAGCTGGGACTGACAGCAACTTTCCTTCTGTGCAATGAGGTTGTAAAGTAATCTATTTTTGTTCACATTCAGTTCTCTTTTTAATTGACATTATGCTTCATGAATCTCATTACTAAATTGATAGCTATGAAAACTTAATCAACTGACCTTGACCATTTTGCCATCCCAATGGACAACAGTGTGCCTCGGTGGCGTGAAGGAGTCCTTCACAGCCGTCGCCACTTCACGGCGATGTGACACTCTTCCCCGGCGAGCCGTTTCTTTCGAGATGCTGAACTGATTGAGGTCTGCTGGTGGATCCGCCGAACGTGTGATAGCAGCCACAATGCTTACTACCTATGTAGAGAATGGAAAGTGGAAAGGAAACTGTCAAGAATACATGTGGGTTACAGGACACTTTAAAACTGACGCTATCGATGAATACTATACACAATACGCACCTGATTATTGGACATGCGGAAACGATCAGCCACTTCCATGACAGCAGGTGCATTAAGGATGCGGCGAGGAAGATTGACAGACACACTTGGCTCTTTCGGCAGGGGGAACGCTAGTTCTGTCTCCGACTCTCCTGACATGCCAGTATCATCATTCTCCATGGCCTCATCTCCGGTTTCGTATGCACACTTTGAGGTTTGCGGCTCCTGGCGAGGACGTTTTCTTCCTTCATGTAGCTTTCTTTTTACAGCGAAAACTTTATCGTTCCCGCTCATCGTTGCCACCCGAGGACCACGTTGATCGAGGTAGAAGTCAGTCTTCTTTCTTGTCCTTGTCGGACAGCAGTCGATTATTCTTTATATCTTCGACAGCGTCAGATGCTCCGATATCCCACAGCTTGTCCACACTGTCCGAAAACTTCTGCCGTTTTCCTCCGGCGTCAGTTTCTCGTTTTCTGCTCTTTTGGAGTAAGTGCCACTCTTTCCACAATGCCTCTAGCTTCCGTTCGCAGTTGAGCTTTGTGATTGTTTTAATGCGGGCCATGTTCCAAAACTTTAAGACGTTGTTTACGGTTTCTTTGAATGCGTCTTTCCTGTTAGCAGTGTACTGGATAACACTGAAGAAGTATTGCAAAACCTGCCGTGTTGTTGGCAATTTGCTACCACTGATGGAGGACGACGGTTGACCAACTAAAAAAATTTCCGAGGCCGATCTTAGAGAAGGTAGCGATGTTATTTTCGCCTTTCCTTTTGATGACTCTCTATTTGTAGCTTCAAGAGTTCTTCCGGTTATGGTTGCCATCGATTTGTCCATGACAAAGGATGAGGAACTCGGACAGAATTTCAAAATGTTATGATCTGCAAAAAAAGAATTAGGTTAGGTACCTGGCACAGGCATAGTGCATTTTCTAATTACCTATATACATTATACATTCCGCCGGGGTATGGTGACTCATTTTTTTGAAAAGTATAGGTGATCGTGGTTTTTCCCATTATTTGGCACTATACTAGCACATTGGTATTACCTGTATACAGGCACAACCTTTAAACCGTTAGTCGTATGACATTGGCAGGCACACCAAACGACTTCTCTCATTAAGAGGATTCAGAAAACATCCCTACTTAATGATTTATCTTGATTCAGTAAAAAGTTAAAAAGTACGCATTTTAAAAAAAAACTAGTAATTTCAAGGTCGATGCGAGACCCCTAAATATTGATCAATTTTTGTAAAAATGGTACCAATGTGCTAGTATAGTGCCAAATAATGGGTAAAACCACGATCACCTATACTTTTCAAAAAAAATTGAAAAGTGGGCCACCCTAGACTGGACATCTTCAAAAGAAGAATAGACGCCTGCCTCAGAACAATCCCCGATGAGCCTGGCGTACCTGCCTATGTGAGGTGGAGAGTACAAGAAATCAACTCGCTACTTCACCAGGCCAACTCTAGAGGAGGGGCGACAAGCTTGACCTTCGTGAAATGAGGAATCATCGCACGGAACATTTGAAAGGTATATACAGTATATATATATAGGGTGTCCCATTAGTCCGGCATCATAGGAAAAATAATAAAAAAAGGCAAAACAAAAGCTTTTATTTAATTTACAGAACGTGCTCAATATGTCCACCATTGTTTTCAATACACAAATTCAGACGTGATACCCAGTCAGCAAGCACACGATGAATGATGTCAGGAGTAATGGTGTTACATGCCCCAATAATGCGCTGCCGCAAATGTTCAACACCTAATTTTCTCTGCGTATACCAGCGCTTTCAAGTGGCCCCAGAGATTAAAATCTAGTGGCGTGAGATCCGGGCTTCTAGCTGGCCATTCCACAGGCCCTCGACGTCCTATCCAATGACCAGGGAATTGTTGGTACAGGTATTCCCTTATTTGGGTGCTGTAATATGCAGGAGCGCCGTCTTGCTGGAGCCATGTTGGGAAATTTCCTTCTTCGTTCAAGACACTGGGGAAATGCTTCTTCCTTGAGCATACGTAGGTAGGTGCCTCCAGTGACATGTTCATCGAAAAAGAGGGGGCCTATGATGAGATCCTTCTAAATGCCACACCATACCATCACCCGAGATGCACCTTGTTCCTTTGAAGAGGTATACCAGTGAGGGTTGTTTTGAGACCAGTAGCGGGTGTTCTTTCGATTTACCTCACCATTTCCATAAAAAACAGCCTCGTCACTGAACAGAATGGTGGACGGGAAATTGGCATCCCGAGCATATTGTTCCGTAGCCCATTCACAAAATTCCATCCGCCGGTCGGGATCATCTTCGCTTAATTTCTGTAGGATCTGAAGTTTATATGGATGCCATTTGTGAGCCTGAAGAATGCGATGGATGCTACTTTTCGACACTCCTGTCTCGGCGGACAATCGCCGAAGAGACTTATTGGGACTTCTGTTAAAATGGGGCAGGATAGCAGTCGCTGTATCATCGTCAGTGAACCTCCTTGAAGGTCCACTGCGTGGTTTATCTTCTATGGATCCTGTTTCCTTAAACTTTGCAACAAGTCTGCTAACACAACTCTGTTATTGGCTCGCGGTCTGGATGCAGTCTGTTAAATTCAGCAGCGGCCTCTCTTTGACCCCGATTTCCGATGAGTAGAATTATCTGGATTCGTTCTTCCTTGCTCACAAACATTATGGCCTGTAGAAAGAGAAAAATATGAATTATGGTTTGTAGAAATAGAAAAATATGAATTTCCCCTATGATGCCGGACTTATGGGACACCCTCTATATATATATATATATATATATATAAAATATATATACAGGGTGTCCATAAATGTTTACCCTGAAAACAGTATGCTCTCATGTTTTAATGACGAATCTTACATCCGTTTTCTTTTTACAGGTGATCTCGTACACGCATAGAGTTTCTGTGCTGGTGTGTTTTGTCTACCGCATTCGCCGCTAGGAGCGCTGTAGTAGCTGTTCAGTTAAGATGGCGTTTGTGACAGAGAAGGCACAATGTGTTGTGTGGCTTGCAGAAACAAAATCTCCTGTCAGTGTTCAGCGAAGGTTCAGAACAAAGTATGGGAAGAATCCACCTGATGTGAAGTTAATTAAGTCGTGGATGAAAAAATTCTTGGAAACTGGAAACGTGGAAAAGGGAAAGAGCAGTGGTAGACCATCAGTTTCCGATGGGACGGTGGAAAACATTCAACTGTCATCTTCCAACAAGATGGGGCACCCCTCATTGGGCGCATGTTGTTCGTGAAACTCTCGACGCAACATTTCCAAATCGATGGATTGGCAGGGACGGGCCAATCCCATGGTCCCCATGGTCCCCAAGATCACCAGACATTACCCCGCTGGATTTCTTTCTCTGGGGTCATGTTAAAGATTTGGTTTATGCAACAGTTGTTCCAGATATCAGGACATTGCGAGAACGCATTATGGATGCAATTACAACAGTTAACCCACAAATGTTGGAAAATGTGTGGCGTGAGTGTGAATACCGTTTAGACATTTTACGTGCCACTAGGGGTGCACATGTGGAAGCTTATTAAGTTCATTAACTATGTATCAAAACTTTGTATGTTTTTCTACTTATGATTAAAACTGTGTTTGAATACGAGTGTTTATTTAAAAGTTATAGCATGCTTTAATCAGGGTAATCATTTATGGACACCCTATACACACACACACACACTACCAGTCAAACGTTTAAATACGCCTACTAATTTCCAATGTTTTGCTGCTTAGCTCATGATGACATAAACTTCAAATGTAAACTTAACAGGTACTAGAGATGAATTTGCTTACCTGGCTTTCATATTGTATGCAGTGTGTTGTAACACAGAAGCTTCTTCAAAATAGCCTTCAAAATAGCCTTCAAAATGTGTTAATTTACGTCTAGCATGCAACCTAAAATTAATGCCATTAGCTCTGCACAAAGGTCCAAAAACAGCTTAAAAGTCTTTACTGGGGTAGTGTGTTTCTTCAGGAGTATGTTAATACATGTTCAGTTATTAACATGCGCTGCAGGTCTTTACATATAAAATCCTTGCAGAGGAGCTAACTGTGTAGTTTAAGGTATATGTCTGTGTTTCAAAAAGCAAAAATTCGTGCCAAAGCTCAGTTAACAACAGAAAAAAGACAGTCGATTGTAACTTTGAGAAACGAGGGCCAATCACTGAGCCAAATTGCAAAAAAATTAAAAGTTTCTGTGAATGCGGTTGCTTATGCCATTAAATGGTACGAAGAAACTGGTCAAAATAAGGACAGAAAAAGGTCAGGGCGACCAAGAACCGCAACAGACTCGGAGGACAAGTATATCCGAGTCACCAGTCTGCGCAGCAGACTCTTCACAACACCTGAAATCAAAGCCCAGCTGAACAACTCCAGAAGTACAACAGTTTCAACAACTGTTCAGAGAAGACTAAGAGAGTAGGATTAAAAAGACGAACTGCAGCAAAGAAACCAATGCTGAGACTCCAGAACAAAAGGAAAGGCTAACCTGGGCTAAAAAAAACGAAAAATGGACTGTTAAACAGTGGAAATTTGTCCTTTGGACTGACGAATCAAAGTTCGAAGTTTTTGGATCCAAACGCAGAATATTTGTGCGGCGCAGAGCGAGTGAAAGAATGACAGCATTGTGTTGTAACAACAGTGAAGCACGGTGGAGAAAGTGTGATGGTCTGGGGACGTTTTGCAGGGGAGCAAGTTGGAGATCTCCACAAATTCACTGGAATACTGAACCAACGTGGCTATCACAGCATTCTTCAGCGCCATGCCATCCCATCTGGACTGCGACTAGTTGGCCAACAGTTCATAATGCAGCAAGACAACGATCCTAAACACACTTCCAAGCTGTGTCAAAATTACCTGAAGCAGAAAGAACGGCAACGTCAGCTCACAGTTATGGAATGGCCAGCACAGTCCCCGGACCTGAACCCCATCGAGCTAGTGTGGGATGAACTGGATCGACGAATTGAAAGCCAAGCAGCCATTCAGTGCTCATAAGCTCTGGGAATTCTTACAAGAGTGCTGGCAGCAGCTTTCACCAGACTATCTTCTTTCTCTTGTTGAGCGCATGCCTCGAATTTGTTCTGCTGTAATTGCTGCTAGAGGAGGCTATTTTGATGAATTTAACATTTAGACTTTGCTTTTGATAAATTGTCCTGATTTGTTGTTATTTAAGTTCCCATGTTTGTACTTATGAATTTGTGGCATGATAACGTACTATTAACGTAGTTAATAAATAAAAAACTTTAAACAAAATTTGAAATTTGTGAATATTTCAGGGTGTACTTAAACTTTTGACTGGTAGTGTATATACATACATACAGGGTGTCCCGTAAGTCTGGTCTCGTAGGAAAATTTATTTTAAATTAAATTTACAAAAGTAATACAGTAGAACTAAAACAAATGTTCATACTGATGTCTTGTTTTGGGACTTTTTTTTTGTTGCAGGTAGAAAACACGCACTGGCTAATATGGAAGTGAGTTACACTCACTTCCATATTAGCCAGTGTTGTTCTACCTGCAACAAAAAAAATGTCCCAAAACAAGACATCAATATGAACATTTGTTTTACTTCTAAATGTATTAATTTTGTAAATTTAATTTAAAATAAATTTTCCTACGAGACCGGACTTATAGGACACACACACACACACCGCACACAAACACACACACACACACACATATATATATATATATATATATATATATATATATATATATATATATATATATATATATATATATATATATATATAGTAGAAGAAAAAGCAGACTAAGAAGTAGGAGACTCGAAGCGAAGACAACTTTATGGATGAAGACTTTATATAGATGGTTTTGCGAAGACTAGAGAGAGTTTGTCTTTATTTCATTCTCACTTCAAAAGCTTCGAAAAGCTCTTCCCGACTTCTCTTCGAAGAGAAGAGTAATAAATTCACTTTTATTTGCTCTCCTTTTAGAAAGTGGAGTGGAGCGTGGCTCGCCTCAATCTGACAATACAATAGAAGAAATTGTCCCCATACTCCATACGTGTGTGTGTGTATATATATATATATATACACACACACACGTGTGTGTGTGTGTGTGTGTACGTGTCCATGGAAGTCGGATTATTAATATATTAAGCTTATTAATCAGAGTTAGGCCTACGTGTATATATATTTATAGGTGGGACAAAAGTCTTTTTCTGGCTATTGCCAGATGAAGGCAAAAATATTATTATTGGCTTTTATTGTGAAAAAGCTTCGTGAAAAGGCTTCCTACGCTGTGAATAATTCCTATGAGGGATACGCACAATAAGGCTTCATTTTAGGCTGAATCGTGGCAAGCAGAAGCTTTGAAAAGGGAGAAAGGGAGAGAGACAGAGACAGATAGGGAGAGAGAGAGAGAAAGAGAAAGAGAGAGTCAACGAAAAGCCTATTACGAGAGGTGGTAAAAAGGATAAGAGGAAACCTATAGGTGAAGCGTAATCTTCTCAATCATCAATCAGGGACGCCATTTGTGTAAAAGAAATGGTCATGCGGAGTCTCACGTCTTCTACTTCTTTCGAATGATTGGAGGACAGTCGGCTCCTTTTGGAAAACTTTTATTTTTCTATTATGTCCAATAAAGAATTCTATTTTACTTTTGATTAGTTTCAATTTGTAGTTTCGAGGATTGAGTGGAGTGGCAAAGGCGTGTTAGAAATTAACTTAAGTCATGTTATAATACACACACACACACCTTTGGTTAGCTTCCGCCCGAATTGTTCATTCTGACGAAGGTCAAGCTTGTCACTCCACCTTAGACCTATAGTTTAGCGTGGAATCCGAACCATGCCCCACCACTAGGCCACCCAGGGTACCCATTTATCTACCAACCACTTTCTTTATTGTGTGGAAGGATGAACAGCTGGGTTTTGCTGCGCGCCGGCTGCCGTCACCGGGTCTCGATCCCGGGGCCGATGGATTCGTAGTCAGCGACGATAATGTATACACCACCGATAATGTATATAATGTAAACCCACAACGAAGACGAAAAATTATTTTAAGGCCTTTCGTGTGTATTCAACAATACACCTCGTCAGGGAATTCCCTGACGAGGTGTACTGTTGAATACACGAAAGGCCTTGGAATCATTTTTTTCCTTTTCTTTGGGGGTTTACATTGTTGGCTTACGTCGTCGTCGTCGTCGTCGGCCTAGGCAAGCTACGGCTTGGGACCGTAGCGCATCTATCCGGTATAGGTTAACCTGGATGATGTAGCCATAAGCACTGCCGCTAGTTAAGTGCCAACCAGTGATTATCTCACTAGCCGTATTGAGTCCGTTAGGCGAAACTGCGACAGTACCAAAGGTGGAAAATATAACCTTTGGTTTTCTATTGTTTGTTTTTTCTGTTTAAGGTGCTTTCAACCCTGCTGGATTATTGACACCATTTTTTTTTTTTTTTTGTAGAGAAAGGTGGTGAAAGAAGTAGTAGAAGGAAGTGAATTATTTATTTGTAAAATGGACATGGTATTAGATTAAAATAAATATTTGAATATAAATAATTAACTGACAATTGTGATATATAATTAATTATGTTTACATACAATAAAATAATATAGTATACATAAAATTAGTATTAATGTGGTTCACAATTGAATTATAATGGGGTAACTAATTTAAAATGAATTATAACTATTCCGAAATTCAAGACTGTAAAATTAACATTTATCTTGAAACTAAAATAAGAGTATTCACTACACACTCCCCCACCAGAGAGGAAGTTCAAAGAGTTCCGAACGACACAGATTTCCGCTGAACCTTTTGGTAGCTACATGTACCTCGCTTAAGGTTGATTCCAAAAACGCAGGCTTAAGACGATCGATAGAAACCTTGTCGACCTTGGAACCGCGCTGGATGAGAAATGATTTGCGCGTACGTCGGAGAACTTCATAGGGCCCGTCATATGGACATTGGAGAGGCCGTTTTGGGACAGGTACACGAACGAAAACGTGGGTGCAAGACTGGAGGGCTGGGGAAACAAAGATGTTCTGTTGGCTAGTCAATCGAGGGGGAACAGGCTGAAGGGACTGCATGTGAGAGGAAAGTGTTTGAGCGAATTCCGTAGGATCGCATGACTTATCCCCTGCAGTGAAGTAGCCACCTGGTAGCCGCAGTGTTGTTCCATAGACTAGTTCAGCCGCTGTAGTCTTCAGATCACTCTTAAATGCAGAGCGAATACCAAGCAACACGAGTGGAAGCTTATCCATCCAATGGGAGTCTTCGTGACACATAAGGGATGACTTCAGCTGGCGATGGAAGCGTTCGACGAGGCCGTTAGCTTGCGGATGATACGCACAGGTATGCGCATGTACTGTACCAACAAGCTGGTAAACTTCTTCCAAAGCGAAGACTCAAATTGGCGACCTTGGTCAGTGATGACTTTTGTCGGCAATCCAAATCTTGATACCCATCCATGAAGAAAGGCTCTTGCAACAGTGTCCGCTTGGATATCAGGAAGTGGGATGGCTTCAGGCCATCTGGAAAAGCGGTCGAGACAGGTGAGCAGATAACGTTGGCCTTGAATCACTGGAAGAGGGCCAACAATGTCTACATGAATTACTTCAAATCGCTGGGATGGGGGCGGAAATGCGTCAAAGGGGGACCTGGTGTGCCTTTGGACTTTGGCACGCTGGCAGGCAAGGCACGTTTGGTCCAATGTTTGACATCCTTCCGCATCGAGGGCCAAACAAAGCGAGAGGTAACCAGGTGTTGCGAAGCACGGATACCAGGATGGGAGGGCTTATGAAGATCCGTGAAGACTGCTTTTCTGTGACATGGAGGGACATAAGGGCGAATAGCAGCTGTTGATACGTCGCAATAGAGGGGCACAGACAATCCTGGCATACTCATTTTCTTGAGGGAAAGTGAGTGAGTGGAGTCTTCTCTGAGCAGTTCTTGTAGTTCCGTATCCTTATCTTGATCCTGTGCAATAGCATTCCACAGTGTAGAGCTGAGGGTAACAGAAGTAATCTCTATTCTTGAAAGTGCATCCGCTGGAGTGTTCAAGACACCTTTGATGTGGCGGATATCTGTTGTAAATTGCGAGATATAATCGAGTTGCCTGATGACTCTGGGAGAGTGGTTACAGCTGTTTTTATTGAAGACAGTGACCAAAGGTTTGTGGTCGGTAAAAACACAAAACTCTCGGCCTTCAAGGAAATGTTGAAAATGCTTCACGTTTAAGTAAATAGCAAGAAGTTCACGTCCGAAAGCACTATAACGCGTTTGGGCTGGCTGCAGCTTTTTCGAGTAAAAACGCGATGGGTGCTTGTTGACCGTTAATGGTTTGTTCCAACACTCCACCGATCGCAACATCTGATGCATCGACCGTCAGAGTTAGGGGGGCATCACTGATAGGAAATGACAAAGACAATGCACTATTGATAGCATTTTTGGCATTGTCGAACGCCTGTAAACTATCGCTACACCATACCAATTTCGTTACCTTGCGTTGTGTGTGATCATAGCGTGTAGAGGAGCAAGAACACTGGCACAGTTTTTAATGAACTTGTGGTAATAATTTACCAAACCTAGAAACCGCCGTAACTCACGCTGATTACTTGGCATAGGGTAATTTTTTATCACTTCACACTTGTCCTGAAGGGGGGTAATTCCGTGCTGCGAAATCGTGTGACCAAGAAATTCCAAGGTTGGCTGTGCAAAACACACACTTAGATGCATTAATAGTAAACCGTATTGTTCTAAGCGTTGAAAGAGGAGTGAAAGATGTTCCTTATGTTCTTCTTCCGTTGAGCTGGCCACAAGCAAATCATCGATGTAGGCATAAACAAAGTCTAAGCTCTGGTGACCTCATCTATAAACCTCTGAAAGGTTTGCGCAGCATTCCGTAGCCCGAACGGCATCTTCACAAATTCGAATAACCCAAATGGTGTACAAACTGCAGTCTTGGGAATATCCGAAGGCTCTACGGGAATGTGGTGGAAAGCCTTAACGAGATCTATTTTACTGAAGATAGATTTGCCGTGGAGAAGAGAAGTAAAGTCTTGGACATTTGGTACCGGATATCGGTCCGGGATGGTTGTCGAATTCAAAAATCGGTAATCCCCACATGGTCTCCAGTCTCCTGACTTCTCTGGACCAGGTGTAGGGGAGAGGACCAACTGCTTTTGGAAGGTCTTATTATCCCAAGATCTATCATAAGCTGGAATTCCGATTTGGCAGCTTTCAGTTTGTCCGGGGCAAGACGTCTGGGTTTTGCAAACACAGGGGGACCTTTTGTTGTAATGTGATGGGTAACGGTGTGCTTAATGGTATCACCCATCTGCATAGGTTGAAGAATTCCTGGATATCGTTGGAAAAGGCACTGGTACATGGAATTAGGGGGAACGAGGGAAAGTGCAGAGTTCGAGGCGTCCGGAAGGGCAACCTGTTTGGCAAGAACAGAAAGCAGTGTGGCCTGGTCGCATAAGCGTCGCTTGTCAAGATCCACCAGGAGTTTGAAATGCTGGAGGAAGTCAGCGCCGATTATGGGATGCTGCACTTGAGCACAGATGAAAATCCACTTGAAGGATCGGTGAAGGCCCAAGTTTAGTTCACGCGACTGAGTACCGTACGTGGGTATGCGTGAACCGTTAGCAGCGTATAGAGGCGGAGATTCCGAGTGCGTATGACCAGATTTTTGAGGGAATACACTGACTGACGCTCCGGTATCAACCAAGAAATTGACACCAGAGTTCCTGTCCTTTATGAATAACAGGTTGGCAGTGCGAGTACTAGACGCCATTAGGACTCGCTGCTGGGGTTTTCCGACGAAAAATTGCAAGGGGAGATGCACTTCCTAGCCTTCTTTCCAAATTTTGAGTGGTAGAAGCAGATCTTCCCGGAACTCGAACGATGCCTCTTCGTAAATCTTGACCGAGAATGGCTTCTTTGCCGTTGATTTTGTAGCAGAGAACAAACGTGGTTGAGTTGTTGACTTAACTCTTCCACTTTCAACTCCAGTTCCGATTGTGTGTTCACGTTGTTGACCGGAGCTGTGTCAATCTCCACTACTTTGTCGGCAGTTTCTGCTAGTTTATCAACTGGAGTAGCAGGATCCATAGTGGCCAAGACACGCTGAGCTGATGGAGGAAGTTTCTGCAAGAACAACTGTCTAAAGATGTCCTTATCGAGGTTTGTGCGCGTTCGCCTAGAGCGCACTGCATAGCCCTCAGCATTTGAGTGGGCTTACGGTCTCCAAGTTCTTCTTTTGAGATTAACTGATGTAGTTTCTCACGCTCGGAGACAGTGGTGCGGCACAGGATGGCAGACTTCAGATCGGTGTACGGGTCCTCACTCGTGGAAGTAGATACGATGACGTCACGGACTTCAGAGATGATGCTCGCTGGTAGAGAGGACAAAACATGATCGTATTTCGTCCTGCTAGCGGTGATCCTTCCCAAGTTGAATTGTGATTCCACTTGGTGGAACCAAATAAATGGATCACCCGGCCAGAAGACGGGGAGCTTTACGCTCAAGTGGGAGATGGCACCAGCGTCGTCAGGCATCTTCTCCTATGCTTGCTGACGTACAAGCAAGACGACAAGTTCCCAACGAAGGAGTGGAGGTTGAGACGAGCGCAGGCACAGAGCGCACGGGCAGGGCTGGGCAGAGGGCACGAGCGACATTACAGTCTGGTCCTAGTCGCTCGGGTGAAGGGGGTGGTGGGCACGAACGACGTTACAGTCTAGTCCTAGTCGTTCGGGTGAAGGGGGTGATGGGCACGAACGACATTACAGTCTAGTCCTAGTCGTTCGGGTAGAAGGGGTAATCCAGCTCCGGGGTCACCAATTGTTGGCTTACGTCGTCGTCGTCGTCGTCGGCCTAGGCAAGCTACGGCTTGGGACCGTAGCGCATCTATCCGGTATAGGTTAACCTGGATGATGTAGCCATAAGCACTGCCGCTAGTTAAGTGCCAACCAGTGATTATCTCACTAGCCGTATTGAGTCCGTTAGGCGAAACTGCGACAGTACCAAAGGTGGAAAATATAACCTTTGGTTTTCTATTATTTATTTGTAAAATGGACATGGTATTAGATTAAAATAAATTTTGAATATAAATAATTAACTGACAATTGTGATATATAATTAATTATGTTTACATACAATAAAATAATATAGTATACATAAAATTAGTATTAATGTGGTTCACAATTGAATTATAATGGGGTAACTAATTTAAAATGAATTTATAACTATTCCGAAATTCAAGACTGTAAAATTAACATTTATCTTGAAACTAAAATAAGAGTATTCACTACAACATCATTCATTTATTTCAAGTGTTTAATTGTAAAACTCCTCGTGTACACACACACACACACACACACACACACACACACACACACACACACACACACACACAGGGTGTGTGGTGTTTCAGGAGGAAAGGTCAATACTTCGGGAGGTGAGAGTATCGGTCATTGTGAGAAAAAAAGTTCATATGAACATGTATCTAATTCTGAATGGTTACGGAGATAGAGCTGTTTGAATCTACAAATACAAAAGCATTGTTAATGGTAATCAAGAAAGAAAAACCAATTACTGTTTCTAACATTTAATGTTTAAACATTGGCATTTTGAATGGTATCAGATACAGAAATGACAAATTTGTTACAGTTTACAATACGTTTTCGAAAATCCCACCGTCAACCTCAATGCACTTTGCAACTCGTGTACGAAGATCGCGTGTTGTTCGTCTGAGTTGATCTTGACGTTCCTTTATGCGGGCAGCAGCATCCAAAATGCGCGCGAGCAATTCGTCTCGTGTATCCACCTTTCTTTTGTAAACTTGACTTTTCATCCACCCCTACAAACAATAATCTAACGGAGAGAGGTCTGGAGACCTTGGTGGCCATTGAATGGGACCACCGCGGCCGATCCATCGACCAGGGAAAGTTTGATTTAGGTATTGCATCACCAGACGGGTAGAATGTGGAGGAGCTCCGTCATGTTGAAAGTACATACCAGCGCGTGTAGCCAAAGGAACATCCTCCAATAGTCCTGGCAATTCATTTTGCAGAAATTTAGGTAACTTTGTCCTGTAAGACGATTCTCTAAAGTAACAGGGCCAATCAGCTGATCATCGATGATACCGCACCACGCATTGGCAGAGAAGCGATGTTGAAAATTTGTTTCCACCAGGGCTGTGGAGTCGGAGTCAGGAGTCGGAGTCGTGGAGTCGGTCAATTTTGAGTGGAGTTGGTCAATTTTGAGTGGAGTCGGAGTCGGAAGTGCATAGTTGGATGGAGTCGGAGTTGGTGCAAATCCTTCAATTATAACCATAGCAGCCTAGGGCTAGGCCTAGCTCAATTTTATGAATAAAATAGATTTAACCGTGTGTTTTAATATATAATATAATATATAAATAATATATAATAATAAATATAAATAATATACAGGGTGTACATAAAGTCAGGATCTATTTTTGTGAAGCACTTGGAAATTATATGGAATTCAATCATAAAATGATAAAGTGGTAACATTTATTAAATAATTAAGAGTAGGATTCGACGTGACGCCCATCAGTATCCCTGCGCAGCTCAAATCGTTCCGCAGCATTTCTAAACACATTCTGGAGCATTTGCGGGGTTATGTTATCTGCAGCAGTTCGTATACGTGTACGTAAGTTTTCAAGACTCGTAATTTTCGTCTGATAGACGTGCGATTTGATAAAGCCCCATGCAAAGAAATCTAAGGGGGTTAAATCTGGTGATCTCGCTGGCCAAGGTCTGTTGCTTCCGCGTCCGATCCAGCGATTTGGAAAACGTTCATTTAGATAATCCTGAACAATTTTGGCATAGTGACAAGGAGCACCATCATGTTGATAGACGACGGTACTAACAATCTTATCCCCAATCAGCTGAGGTTCAAGGAATTGCTGCAACATGTCCAGATAAAGAAGCCCCGTAACTGTAGCTTCAGCAAAGAAAAAAGGACCATAAACCTTAGATTTTGTTAAACCCATCCAGACACTAACTTTAGGTGAGTCTCTCTCCCAATTTTGGACGAAATCATTCGGTCTTTCATCTGCCCAAATTCGACAGTTATGGCGATTTACTTTTCCACACGTATGGAAAGTGGCTTCATCACTAAAGAGAATGTTGTCCATTAAATTATCACTCCAGATTTGTTCTACGAGATCAGCACACACAGCACTTCGTCGAGGGAATCTTCCTCATGTAAATCATGTAAAACGTGCAAATGATAGCTTTTCTTCTGCAAATTAACTTTCAGAATTTTGTGCACAGATGACGTCGGGAGGCCGAGTCTGTGTGATGCAGCACGAACGGACGTACGTGGCTCCTCAGTGATAATTCCGCGTACTGCATTCACGGTAAGATCTGACATACACGGTCGTCCTGATCTTGCTTCATCATTTACAGATCCCGTTCGTTTAAATTTGTTCATCAATTTTCGTATTGTCTTGTCTATTGGCCCCGGCTTATGAAATCTCCTTCTAAACTTCTCTCTGATGTCATTGTATTTCTTTCCCGCGATTCGCCAAATTACTATTGCCACACGCTCTTCTGTATTCATTCTAAGGGCTTCTGAAAAGAAAAATAGAAAAAAATAATTATTTCACAAAAATAGATCCTGACTTTATGTACACCCTGTATAATATAATAATATATAAGGTTATGCAATTTCATCCTAAAAGCTGTAATCAGCCAGCTGATATAAGGTTTAAAATGAATGGTGAAGTAATTGAGGAAGTACAAGAGTTTAAGTATTTGGGTCAAACTATTACCAGCTCCTTGAGTGATGACTCGGATATAAGAAAACAATCTCGAAGCCTGTGTGCTAAAGCGAATATGACCATAAGGAACTTTCGTTTCTGTACAAGTGAAGCTAAAGACACACTCTTTCGTACTTTCTGCAGTAATATATACGGTCAGCAACTCTGGGTGAATTATAAAAAAGGTTCTGGCAGAACCCTAAATTTGCTGTACAACAGGTCGTTTAGACTCTTACATAAATTACCCCCGAGATGCTCAGCTTCGCAAATGTTTGCAACCCGCAATGTTCCGAGCTTCCCGGAGGTAACAAGACGTGCTCAACACAGTCTAATGCAAAGAATTAAAAATCAACCAACCCGATCATCCAAGCTATCCATGAGTCCTGCCATTTATCCTCTAAGCTATGGACTTTTTGGTACGAAAACGTCTGTCTGTAGCTCCACTTAACTTCGACAGTGCAGTATTATTTCTAATCAATTGTGTATATTTTTATCCTTAGTGTATGAACTGTCATTGTATTAATAATATTTGTCATATGGACTATAGTCTGCCAATAAACCTTTTCATTTTCATTTTCATATAATAATAATATAAATAATATATAAATATAGTTGCTTATAATTAATAAGGATTATAATTAATTAATTAATTAACATAATTAATAATAAGGAAATTTAAAAAATTGTACTAGCAACCCTAAATCTTTTTCAGATTTTTAGATTTCAATTTGATAATTTTGATAAGCATCACTGAAAGAAGATTTAATGGAAGCGATCCTTTTTTTAAGAACAAATTCAGTTTAGGTTAGTACATTTTGTTACGGATGTTTATAATAATACAAAAACATCTTATTAATTTGCTAAACCAATAATAATTCTTATTTTGTTTAAGCTTCAATCAGTTTGTATTTTGGGATTTATTGTAATTTTTGTATAAAGAGAAAAAAAGGCATTAAGGCATAGTTATAGCCACTAAGTAACCTGATGAGTCATGTGGTGGTGACGAAATGCCTTGTTTATGAATCTCCATTGGCCTAATAAAGCTAATCGTAATCAATTTGGCCTTAAACATTCCATCGGAGTCGGAATTATGCAAGTCAGATTTTGGGTCGGAGTCGGAATGTTAAAATTTTGGAGTCGGAGTTGGAGTCGGCAAATTTTATCACCGACTCCACAGCCCTGGTTTCCACAGTGGCATTTGGATTTTCGTCTGACCACCGATGAGAGTTAAGAGTGTTGTTGATACCGTCACGGGTGAAAGTAGCTTCATCGGTGAACAGTATTAATCGAAGCAATCGGCGATTAGCATTTACCCAATGACAAAATTCCATTCGCATGGCAGCGTCTCCTGGTTGAAGATGTTGTACACGCTGTACATGATATGGATGCAAGCCTTCCTCACGTAATGTTCGCCATACTCCTGTGTGTGGTACACCGAGACGTGTAGAAATTCTTCGTGAGCTAGTAGTAGGACTACGTTCTACCAACTGAAGAATGTTTTCCATTTCATCCACATCTTGTTGACCTTCATGTTCGGATGAAACATGAGCGCTGGGAAGTGTACCAATCTCTCGCAATGTGTTGAAAACCCTGGTAAACACACTTCGATCCGGAATTCTGCGGTTCGGAAACCGTCGACGGTATTCTGCAACAGCAGCTGTTGCACTTCCATCGCAAAAACCGTAGACATACACCATATCTGCATATTCGGCATATGTGAAGGTGTGTGGCATTCTTAACACTGCTTCAAACACCAAACAATGTCACTCACAACAGTCAGTTGTCGATTGGCTTATGTTACATGCTTACATTACAGCTTACATGGTTCAAGGTTATAGGGGAGGGGAGGGGGAGGAAGAGCTGCGCTCGCATCAGATTCAAAGAGCTGTATCTCCGCAACCATTCAGAATTAGACACATGTTCATATGAACTTTTTTTCTCACAATGACCGATACTATCACCTCCCGAAGAATTGACCTTTCCTCCTGAAACACCCTGTATATATGCAGAATTCAGAGAGCACTATAACATCAAAATTACAACGGCTAGAAAAATAATGGGAATCATCTGGAGGAGCTTCCGCAGCAGAAAAGCAAACATCATGCTCACATTATGGAAGAGTCTCGTCCTACCAATAATTGAGTATTGCTCAGTACTCACAAGCCCATACAGAGAACGAGACATTGAAAACACTGAAGCTATACAAGGGATTTTTACGTCTAAGATAGAAGAAACGGAAGGTGAAGACTACTGGTCTCGACTACAATCCCTGGAACTCTACTCTCTCGAAAGAAGGCCCGAGCGGTACACAATAATCACAATAATGTACATATGGAAAATACTTGAGGGCTTTGTCCCTAACCTTAGAAATGAAATAGAAACAAACTGGAATGAGAGAAGAGGCAGATTTTGTACGGTCCCAGCCGCGGTAGGACAAGGGGCCATGAAAACGAGGATGGAAAATACCTTCGGAATACGAGGCCCAAAGTTTTTCAGTGTCCTACCAAAAGAAGTGAGGAATCTCCAGCACACCGACCTGAATAACTTCAACAACCAGCTGGACAGATTCCTGCGCAAAGTCCCTGACCAGTCATGCGTGGCTGGCTTCGAGGGCAGGAGGAGCTCAGACAGCAATTCCCTCCTTCACCAAATCTCGCAAATGAGGCGGGATGCTGCAGAGGGGTCGACCGTAGGTCGATCCTGAACCGTCGTTCGAACTCACTTAAAGTAAGTATATATATATATATATATATATATATATATGTATATATAATAGATTAAATTTGTTTGAAGGAAAGTTTCACTGTTTTACACACAGCACCGTTTTGCCTATACATCCATTCAGTGTACGAGCAGCTCGCAGTTTCATTGTATATAGAGGGTCAGCGTACTGAAAAGACTTCCGTAAGTGGTTCATCGCCACTGGCAGCGACAGTGCTCTGTGTCATCATGATACGTGGTAAAGTTCATGATCATTTATGTGCCTGTGTCGTTAGTTCGTATTGTAAACACGCTTAGCTCTATGTACCTCTATACACTTGGCAATGATACTGCTAGTTACTCGTTTCCCCGAATAGGTGTATTCGTGGAGCAGTTTTGTGTAAAACAGCAAGGAAAAAAAAATCCTAAAACGTGAACGTCATCTGTTGACGTGTCTTAAATGTGTCCAAAAAGTCTGTACCCAAAGGAAATTACAGTGAAACTCGAAACCCGATGAAAAATACATTTTTTTTCTGGAATCCTGTCATAAATCTTCAGAATGTTCCCTCATTAAGTTAATGTTAATTATGTTGATGTTGTTAATTAACTAATGTAATTCCCTTTGGGTAGAGACTTTTCGGTCAAGCATATATATATGTATTTTTTATTATTTGTGTTTAACCTATCAAAATATTTGTAAGAGAAGCTTCCTCCTGTGACATTATATAATCGAGGATAAACTTTGTCCATCAAATTAAGATTTAGACACCATAGATAACTCGTACTTTTAGGCTAACTGCACACAGGATCGTCTTGCGACTGACTACTCGCGTCGCGTTTGATTTTACATTGATAGAATTCCTCCAGCCCCGCTGCAGTGTGCGGGACTCCCATTTTGTCAATGTAAAATCTCACGCGACTCGAATCGTCACGACCCGAGTCGTCAGTCGTCAGACGATGCTGCGTGCCACCGGCCTAGACTTACTTTATTTTGAAAAAAAAAGTTATTTTCGCGAGAAGTCGAAAAAGTAAATACACCATTTTAGAAAGATTATTATATTATTATCATTATTATTATCATCATTATTATCATATCATATCATCATCATATTATCATCATTATTATCATCATTATTATCATCATTTATAATAGGTATTCCGCTATACCCATAAACTGTATATCAATTAGGCATGTTTTTAAGAGTTTATTATACCTGTAGGTTCGCCATGGTCACGCGCGCTTGCCCAAAGGCAACTCATTAACCTGCGTAACTGAAGAGAAACATCAGAAATAAATTCTACCCCTCTCTATAATCTGAAATCATTATAGGAAGTATCCATTGAGGCTCAAAACGTTTGGGTATGGCATGCTTGGAAGCTATTTCTGCTTCATGTATGAACGAACCGCGCTGTTGTTATTTCTGTACCTAAATTAAGAAGTTAATAGGCGGGGAAAAGATGATTTATAAGAGGTCTTCGCTTTGCTTATAATGGTAGTTAAACAAGACTAACGGTATGCTCGAAAGATCAGTCAAACAAAATGATTGTTTGATTATGCCTATATATATATGTGTGTGTGTGTGTGTGTGTGTGTGTGTGTGTGTGTGTGCAGACGGTATCAAAATATAACATTTTAATTTTAAATACACCATTACTCTGCATTCCTCAACCAGTTTAGAATTTTTATAGACAAACTATATATGATAATTTTAGTCTTTATTGGCATAAGATGCATTCCATATGAAGTAAAATATAACCTAAGGCTTGCAATAATCAGTATTGCTAATTATTTATCCAATAATAATAAAAAATGATCAAACAATATTAATAAAAATTATCTTTTAGCATGACAAAATATGAAGTAAAAGATTCGTATGATACCGGTGTGAGACAATCATAAATTGTGAGGCCTCTGATAATTCCAAACGGAAGACCGGAGGCCTTGGACTCAATGAGTCATGTATTCGCTTTAAATAAAAATGCCTTCTCTCCAATTACACCAAATTTTGGAAGCTATATAACAGGACTGAAACCAGGGTTTGAACTAAAAGACTGGTTAAGTGATGAGCTCTTTGTATTAAGTTGTAATGGATTTACCTCTGTTATTTTCAGTATGAGTGGCAAACGTAAGGAAAGCTGAACATCTAGGTGGCATAGTACAGGGCTATTCACAACGATTCACCTGATTTCAAATGAGAATATTTTTTAATGTTACAAATACAGAGTGATTTGTGATACATCAACCAAAAGAAAAACTGTCTAAATTTTGTCTCTCACCTCATAAATGCTCTATGTGACTTCCCCTAGTTACACGAGCAACGTCGACACGATAGTCGAATTCCTCCCATACTCGCTCCAGCATGTCCGTTGTCACTGACTCTACGGCAGTAACAATGCGAGTTCGGAGCTCATCCAAAGATGTGGGCAACGGTGGCACGTACACAGTATCCTTAACGTACCCCCAAAGGAAGAAGTCGCACGCTGCACTGTGACTACCGATTTACAGCTCGAAAACTGCAACACACAAAACGCCTTCTGCTGTGCGGACGCCATTTTCACACTGACTGTTTGTTGCTAGGCTAGGCCACGGCGTGACTTTGGAGCCCTCTCGCGGTAATCTTGTAAAACTCGGAGATTTCCTCTTTCATGGTGTATGCCCAGTTGATGCACGGTTGATAGGTACGGAAGTATTCTCAGTTGAAATCGGATGAATCAGTTTGAATAGCCCTGTATATCTTGCACGCTTTAATGTACACATTAGATCCAATTTTTCTTCGTGCTTTTATTATAGATCACCCACAGTTGTTGATAACATATAGTAGAATAAAACGTTTGAGATAAACGGAGTTTTATTTCGGTTCCACAGTATTTTTATTGTTTTTATTACCATATTTGATGTGGTACGCAAGTTGTATAATATATATATAAAAAATTTTGGTGCCGGAACGGCGTTCTGGAACCTTTTTTCTGAGGTTATACTATTTTTATTAATTTCGCCATTCTATAATATATGCGTTCCGGTATCTTTTTTGTACAAAAAAAACCCTGTATATATATATATATATATATATATATATATATATATATATATATATATATATTTTGTAATATCAGAATCATCGTTTAAGGAACTAGATATAAAATGACCTAGTTACTTACAGTACTGGATTAATAGCATCACGACCATTTCGTTTAAATATATATTTACTTCATTGTAAACATAATTTAAATGTAATATAAACAATTTAATACTTTGCACAATTTTCAAAAGATTTAATAAACACTATTTATTTTGACTGAAATGATCAATATAAAGTAATTTATTCTATCTTCATTTAGAGAATAAACAACGTTGACATTATTAAGTAAATTAGGCAGACCATCAATATGTACATTAAACAGTAGGGGTGACGGCAAAGGCCCTTGGGGAACTCCACCTGAAGATTCGAAAGATTCAAAGAATATATTTCCATATTTGATTGTAAATGTTTGATTTGAATACCAGTTCATTAGGATATTCAATATTTATCGAGGCACGTTTCTTTTCAGCAGTTTATTGAGCACTGTTATAAAATCCGACGTTTCGAGAGATACAACCCTCGTCTTCAGGGTAAATTCTAAAATATAAAACGTAAAAGATAAATAAAATTTTAAAACAATTACAAAATAAAAAATTATAAACTAAATCTTACATTAAACAGTCAAAGAGATGTGAAAGTTATGATTTAAAGACGGCTTAAGTTTAAAAATATAAGTAGATTCCAATAATCTAAGATCACTAAAGATTCATGGGAACACATGCTCCTGATGAATCATGACTCGACCTATAAAGCTAAGAAAAACAGATAAATGATTGCATGTGGATCAGATTGTTGGATTATGATAATTCAAGGAGTCAAAGTATTGTTGCTTCCAGTGCTGATGAAGCAACGTGCGGAAGCGTCGCTAGTATCGTTTGACCGTCTATATACTAAGCAATGATGCTGCGAGCTGCTCGTACCCTGAATGAATGTATGGGCAGAGGAATGATTCGAAGAACAATTAAACCAACCTTTGCTTTATATATAATATATATATAATATAAAGTTATATATACAGTATATATATATATGTATTATATATATATATATATATATAGATATATAGATATATAGATATATATGTATATATAATATATAGATATATATAGATAGATGGATAGATAGATATATACACACTTTTTGTATTAAACGATTAACATATATATATATATATATATATATATATATATATATATATATATATATATAGTGAATCGCAGTTCTACTTAACAAATTAGAAGACGGGAATGTTCCACCATATGTTTTAAATTTATTGAAATGTTGTTACACACACACACACACACACACACACACACACACACACACACACACCAAACTTTTACTGTTAGATCTGGCAATGTATTGTCCGAGTGTTTTGATTCTTCATATGGAGTTAGACAATAGACAAGGCTCCTTACTCTCTCCTCTGCTGTTTAAGATCTATGTTGATGGATTAATTGTTTCCCGTAATGGGGCAAGAGTGGAATGCTGTATAGATGACATGAAGATAAATAACGGTCTATGCCGATGATATGGTGTTAATAAGCCCTTCGGTGAAAGGTCTGGATCATCTTATAAAAGTTTGTGAATTATATTCACAGAATAACGGCATTAATTTTAATGTTACTAAAACTAAAGTCACGCAATTCCATCCTAAAAGCTCAAACCAAACGACTATTATTATTTTCCAAGTGAGAGACGAACCAGTAGAGCAGTTACAAGAATTTAAGTACTGGTTCAAACTATCACCAGCTCCTTGAGTAACGACTCAGACATAAGGAAACAATATCGAAGTTACTGCGCTAAGGCAAACATGATTATAAGGAGCTTCAGATTCTGCGCAAGCGAAGCTAAAGACGCGCTTTTTCATACTTTCTGCGCTCATATTTATGCGCATCAACTCTGGATTAATTATAAAGAAAGGCTCCTGCAAAACCCTCAATTTGCTTTACAACAGATCCTATAAACTGCTGCATAAGTTACCTCCAAGATGCTCAGCCTCTCAAATGTTCGTTAACTGCAACGTTCCGATCCTCCCTGAGGTAACAAGACGCACTCGGTAGTCTAATGCGAAGAATTAAAAACTCGGACAATCCAACTGTCCAAGCTATTCATCAGTCCTGCTTTATATGTCTTCTAGACTGTGTACCTCTTGAAAGTGTTTCTCAAAAGCTTCACTTAACATGTAATTTGTATTTTAATGAAGATGTTATTACCATTTTTTATTATTTCTCGTCTCTTTACGTGTATTATTATTTCTTTATTACCCGTCTTTTTTTTGTTTTAATTTTTTTAATTTATTATTTAATTAGTTGTATCTCGTTGATTACCTTGATGGGTAATGTACCTTTTTATCATAGTTTATGGCATCTGTCTCCTGCTAATAAGCATTATTATTATCATTATCATCATGATCCTTACCATATATATATATATATATATATATATATATATATATATATATATATATATATATATTGTATGTATGTTGGTATTATCACTGGGTGTACTTTTTATTTTTATTTTCAATTTTTTTTTTTTTGTAGTCTTAACTGTGGGTAGTTTTTATTATTTTTATTTTATGACATTGATACAAATTAGCCAAGAACAAGTTCGGGCACGAACCTATTAATAGATTTAGAGTTCTCGGAAGGAGGTTTTAAGGCTATCATAAATGCGAGAAAATTCGGCACCAGAACCAGACACACGGAGTGACACGTTTCTGAAAAAATGTAGAGAGAGTATTGCCAAGCTGCTATACTTAACCATGGCGAAAATCACTCGACACGGGACAAATTCCACTTTCGTTTAAGATCTCAAACATTGCCCACTTATTTAAAGGAGCTAAGGGAGGAGAACGTATAATTAGGGGCAAAACTACCTACTACCGACAAGAAAAGAACTTATACAATCCAAACCAACGTGACTTCAAGGCTGGAAGATCATGCCTATCACAGCTATAGACCACGAGAAAATATTGGAAACATCGTATCGAGGACAAAACGTAGATGTAATAATACTGACTTTGCTACAGCCTTCGATAAATGTGACTATGGAATTATAGCACACAGACTTAAGAATAGAGGAATTACTGGAAAACTGGGAAGATGGATATTTAATTTTCTGACTCAAAGAACACAGAGTAGTAGTAAATGGAGTTAAATCTGAAGTCTCATTAGTCACGAGCTTTGTTCCACAGGGTACAGTATTTAGCTCCCTTACTGTTCATAATAATGATTGCAAACATTGATGTAAATATTAATGACAGTATTGTATCCTGTTTCGCGGATGACGAAGGTATGCGAGGAATTATCGAACGAAGGTGACAGAAAAATTACAAAATGACATTGAAACATTATTCAAGCGGGCAGAAGACGACAATATGAAGTTCATTGAAGAAAAATTTTAACTTCTAAGATACGGCAATAACGAGGTGCTACGGAATAAAGGGTACAAAACTCGTGAAGCCAAACAAATAACATCAAATCCACGAGTCAGGGATCTTGAGTAATAATGTCGTTGGATGCAGAACTCTGAGAGCACTATAACATTAAAATTACAACAGCTAAAAAAATAATGGGAATCATCTGGAGTAGCTTCCACACAGAAAAGCAAACATCATGCTAAAATCATGGAAGAGTCTAGTCCTACCAATAACTGAGTATTGCTCAGTACTCAGAAACCTATACAGGAAACGAGATATTGCGAACATAGAAGCCGCCATACAAAGGACTTTCACGTCTAAGATAGAAGAAACGAAAGGTGAAGACAACTGGTTTCGACTACAGTCCCTGAAACTCTTCTCTCTGGAAAGAAGACGCGAGCGCCATCCATAAATATGGAAAATACTCAAGGACTTTGTCCCTAACCATAAAAACGAAATAGCAACACACTGGAATAAGAGAAGAGTCAGATTTTGTGCTGTCCCGCCTGTTATATTACCAGGGGACCATGAAAACGAGATGAAAAATATCCTCGGAATACGAGACCCGAAACATTTTAATATCCTGCCCAAAGAATCGAGAAACCTCCAGCACACCAACTGAATAATTTCAAGAACCAGCTGGACAGGTTCCTGCGCATTGAGCGCAAAGTCCCTGACCAGCCATGCGTGGCCGGCCACGAGGGTAGGGGAGATTAGAAAGCAATTCTCTCCTCCACGAAATCCCGCAAATGAGGCGGGATGTTGCAGAGGGGTCGATCGCATCGCGGGTCGATCCTAAATCTTCGTTCAAACCTTCATAAAGCAAGCAGAAATTAAGCATTTGTTTCAGTACGTGTCTTATTTTTTATTTCTCTTTTAGTCCTATTTTTTTTGTAAAATTTATTATTGTTGATTTATCTTATTGTTTATTACCTTTAGTGTACTATTTTATGGGGTTTATATCCTACCAATAAAGCTTATCATTAACATATATGTAAAACAGAACAGGGCAGTAAATAGTGAATTATATTAAATTTTAATTATTTTTCAATTATAAAGGTAATTAATATATCTCTCTTGAGTGATTCATTGTCTGTTTATCAGTTGCGCCCTTAATGGGTAACCTTAAACATTTACTTCCCATTCTGTGGAATTCTCATTCCCATTTTCGGTCCTCAAATGAAAATGAGCAAAAGTGAAAAATTCCTATTTGACAAAAGCGTGTCTCGATTTGGGACACGATGTTTTCGTCGCTGAAACGACGTCAAATGGGAAGGGTTAATATTTCCTAACCTATTTTAATTAATCATAGCCTAACCTAACCTAACCCTAACTAATCGTAACTTAAACCGGACCAAAGTAGGGAAGGCCGTTGATGGGAATGAAAATAACATGAAGTGGGAATGGCCTAGAATGGGGTGAAATCACCTTAAATTCAGAGAATAAATGTTCTTGTCTACGAAAACATACTTTAAGTTTACACACACACACACACACACACACACACACACATAATATATATATTGATTTAAATAACAAAGTACAACATAATTCTGATGACATTTTTAGTTTTTGTTTAATAATTTTATAATTTTTACAATAATATTGTAAAAATTGGAATTAATATTCTTGTTTAGAAGATAAGAGATTTAAATGTAAATTCTATTTTTTATCGAATTTATTATATTTGAACTGGTTTTTAAGAAAACCATTAATTTTTTTTGAAAGGTCCTAAGAAATTTGTTTGAACACACACACACACACACACACACACACACACACACACACACACACGAGTATATAATTTGTACATAATAATTGGGATTGAACTTTCTTTTGGGTCAATCTAACCTAAATGTTCGGTGAAAACCTCCTAAATTATTATAATATATTTTATTTTTTTAAATAAGCCATTATTTTTTTAAATTCACATTAAATTTTAGAAAATAATATTTTATTAAAATATCGCGAAATATTTATAAAATAGTATTCTATTATACACACACACACACACACACACTTCAGTATAACTCTGGGAAGGCATGTGACAGTAAACGTAAAATTTCTATAACAGTTTATTTAACGGGATACTGAATTTTTATTTTTATTTTGTTCTTAGAAACGGTAATTAAAAGTATTATTTTTTTATACGTACTAAAAATTAATTGAAACAAAAATCGTTAAGAATAATTTAGTATTTCGTGTTGTGACCATATATAAATTTCGAAAGATCATTATTTTTATTAGTCAATAAATGTACATCTCCCCCCCCCCCCCCCCCCATTTTTTGGGAAAAAATTACAGTCCATTAAGTTGTAAATTATATTTTATATTTTTAATATAAAAACAATAATACAGTATTTTCATGAGGCCCTTACACACACACACACTATATATATATATATATATATATAAATTTCGTTAAAGGTTAGGTATATAAATTTAAAGTGAAATGTTAATTAAGCATTGTTAACATGGAATACAAGCCGAACTATAAAATAAATCTATGTTATTACATTGTAATAAAATTTGCCAAAGTATTTAAACCCGCTCCCTTCTTATTATTTTTATTTTTTTTTATTTTTTATTATTATTACTTTAGTTACCCTCAATTTATAGGTATTTTTCTGAGGCTCTATTTTCGGAATCTCTTCTGTTTACATCATCAGGTCACTTCAACTCTAAATATATATATTTTTTTTAAAGTTTTTTTCCTTCGCGTGTTTTTGGCTACGATTGTTGAAATAGCTTGTTTGGATCGTCTACCTATCGCGTTAAATGAGGAATGAGTATGCGTGAAAAATTGGCTTCCCCAATTAAAGCGAGGCCACCTTTTGGTTACACGTATTTACGATGATGTTTATGCTCTGCAATTGCTTTAATTTATGACTGTAACGTACAGTCACGTGTGTGTGTTATATATATATATATATATATATATACACACACACACACACACACTAAGAATGCTGTAGTTGTATATAAAAAAAAAAATTGTTATCGACGTAGCTCTTGGATGTATAAGGAATTGTATAGGATGATTTCTCGTAAAGACTATGTACTACACAGTAAATCTTACAACGCTGGAGCTGGCAAACATTTGGACTGCCGAACATCTTGGTGGCATCCGAATAACATTATTGTAATTGATCTATTACGCGAATCAATACTGCGCGCCTTTGTTATTTACCCAAATATTTGTATTATAATTAATTCACGAGTACGTAACTACTGTAAATGCGCGTGTCATACTTTGAATCTAACATTGCTAAGGCAGAATGTCTAATTCTTTATGGCCATTTTAACTTGAGCGGAACACCACATTTTATGTACGATACTTTGTGACTTAGCAATAACATAACCTTAAAAGTATTTAAAATCTTGTATATCCACAGTACACATTTGCTAATTTGAATATTTCTAAAACCCGCTTTGCATGAAAAAACCTGCGAAAACGTTTTGCTAAAAAAAAAACTTGCCTCGACTCGCCTCAAAAACGAGTATTGAATATTTTCATTCATTATTTTATTTTATTTTTATAGGTTGCGTTAAGTAAAATTAATAAAATTGTTATTAAAAATAAATACAGAATTTTAGTAAGAGAGAGATAGATAGATAGATATATATTGCGCCTCGGTGGTGTAGTGGTTAGCGTCGCTGACTACGAATCCATCGGCCCCGGGTTCGAGACCCGACGGCAGCCGGCGCGCAGCAAAACCCAGCTGTTCATCTTTCCACACAATAAAAGAAAGTGGTTGGTAGATAAATGGGTACCCTAGGTGGCCTAGTGGTTAAGACGCTGCGCTGCTGCTGGGGCGTGGTTCGGATTCCACGTTAAACTGTAGGTCTAAGGTGGAGTGAAAAGCTTGACCTTCGTCAGAATGAACAATTCGGGCGGAAGCTAACCAAAGGTATAGCCAAAGGTGTGTGTATATATATGTATATATATATATATATATCTATATATCTGCAGAGGTTGTTCATTGTTTATTTTAATTTCAACTACGATTCAAAAGATCATATTTTTGTGTCACGTGTAACAAAGGAAGGTTTTAAAACAATGCAAGAAAAAAGAAGACAATGCTTCAATGTTGTGTTAATCTTTTGTTATAACGGTTGATATCACAATATTTCTATAGATCTCTGTTTATATATATATATATATTATATATATATATATATATTATATTGTAACTGCAAACACGCAGTATAATTAACGTAAAGAACGACGCTTGTATAGGAGAATGTTCCGCGCAAGATGAGGAGAGAGAACGAAACAAATGAAAAAATGAGGTAACCACCCGGGAATCGAACCCGGGATCTTCCGATTGCCGGTCAGATATGATAACTATTACACCACGGGCCTCACTCGAACAAATGCCGTAATTCCTCTACATACGCGCAGAAACCACTGCCGCCTCAATGGGTGGTTACCTCATTTTTTCATTTGTTTCGTTCTCTCTCCTCATCTTGCGCGGCACATTCTCCTATACAAGCGTCGTTCTTTACGTTAATTATACTGCGTGTTTGCAGTTACAATGTATATAATGTACGGCATGCGGGAGGTGCCCCCTTGGGGCATTGGTTTCTGCGCGTATGTAGAGGAATTACGGCATTTGTTCGAGTGAGGCCCGTGGTGTAATGGTTATCATATCTGACCGGCAATCGGAAGATCCCGGGTTCGATTCCCGGGTGGTTACCTCATTTTTTCATTTGTTTCGTTCTCTCTCTCCTCATCTTGCGCGGACCATTCTCCTATACAAGCGTCGTTCTTTACGTTGATATATATATATATTATATATATATATATATATATATATATACCACCACACACACACACACACACACACACACCTTTCCTTTCAACCTTTCAAAGGTTCCGTGCGATGATTCCTCATTTCACGAAGGTCAAGCTTGTCGCCCCTCCTCTCGAATTGGCCTGGTGAAGTAGTGAGTTGGTTTCTTGTGCTCTCCACCTCACATAGCCAGGTACGCCCGGCTCATCGAGGATTGTTCTGAACCATGCCTCTAATCTTCTTTTGAAGATGTCCACCGCAACCACTCGTGTTCCTTAGGTCTTTGGGCACCTGATTAAACAGTTTTGGTCCTCTCACAACAAAACTATTTTCTTTCAGAGTTAAGGATGATCTCTGTCTAGCCTTCAATTTGGGAACACGACACAGTCTTCCTTTTCTACTTTCCAACGTTGTTTGGGGAGTTAAGGGTTCAGAGTAAGATAGGGACTAGTTTCTCCATTATTTTCCAAGTGTAACTAATGGTGTGTGTGTGTGTGTGTGTTCTCCTTTCCAGTGAATAAAGGTTTAATTCGTGTAACCTTTCCCAATAATTTAGTTCTTTGCACCCATTGATCTTGGCTGTGAAGCTTCTCTGAATCCCTTCTAGCTGTCTAATGTCTTTTTTTATATGGGGATGTTAGAACGAAGCAGTATTCCAACTTGGGTATGATCAGTGTTTTCAGTAGAGGAATCATTATGTTTCTATCCAGGGATGTGCTGCCAATTTCTTAACAACCGGTTCTGATACAGATAGGGGCGTAAATCGGCGAGCGCCAATGTCGCGAGTCATTAAGCTAGGGGGTCTTGGGTGAGCGGTAGCTCCCCCAGCGGGGTCCAGGGCGGAGCCCCAGAAGCCAACGCATTTTAGCTTTTCCAAACATCATTTTGAAACATTTTGGCAGAAATTATTTAACATACTTTATACTCACTAATGATATAATTATCTAAAAATAAACTAATTTTTCATCAAAAAATACATAAATATTGAAACGACCACTGTTTGTGATACTACCTATATTTTTCGCTAAAATCCTGAATGTAACATCAAATGTGACATTAAATGTGACATTGTTAAACTAAAGCTATTATTCACAAAAACACAATTGTGAACGAGACAAATCCCGGCTGTCATGAGCATTCGTAAAATTCATCAAGACTGACTGACACATTGCAAATTTCAAGATAAACTTCTACTGACTGTTAAATATTTGTTAAAAACAAACAAACGGTTCGGTGATCCAATAAAAATTTAACAACCGGTTCGAGCGAACCGGACCGAACTGGTCCCAGCATATCTCTTCGTTTAAAGGTTCTCAGTATCTGCCCAGTTATTCTCTTTGCTCCGTTTACTGCTATCTTATTTTGCTTTTCAAATTTCGCATCATCAGTCATTACAACCCCTAAATCTTTTGCTTTAGAATTTTTCTGAATTTCCTGTCCATTTGGGGAATAATAATCCGTGGATTTTAGGTCCTCTCTTTTTCCGTACCGTAACAGCTGCAATTTCTGTTAAACTTCATATTTTTATCTTCCGTCCACTTGTACATTCTGTTCATGTCTGTTTGTAGAGATCCTATATCTTCTGGGTTTCTTATTTTTCTACTGATCTTTGTGTATAGACTTATTAGTAATATTGGAAAGTTGGGTTCTTAAATATGGTATTTTGGATTCATCCCTCAAATATAATTGAGTCTGGTCAAAAATTTCAAATGAGGTTAAATATTTAAAATAAATAATTTTAAAACTTCTTAATTTTAAAAATTTGAGATTTTCATTTAAATTTTTTTACCACAGACTCGAACAATTATATTTAAGAGATGATTCAGAATATATATATATATATATAATAATTTAGTGGTGGACCGGATGTCAGTTTTTCAACATCATCGGATGTGGATCTTTAATTTCAGTATCCGCGGATGCGTATATTTAATCTATCAATATAATATGGAATTATGAATATGACATGATTTTTCAAATTTCGTGATATTACTATTATGGCAGGCAATGCATAAGAATTAAAATTAATATTACTGTTTTCGTTATGATAAAAATAATAACTTTCTCAAGAGTTTCAGCCACAGAAAATTCAATGACACAAGTTTCATTCAATTTTCTGTGTTACCAGCTATTTATATTTTGACGTTTATATATTTGTTTGTTCATTAATAAATAATTAATACTTTACATGAAATGTGCATGACTGGGCCTTATAAGCTAATTTAATTGTAAATTGCATAATTTATTAGAGGTAATATCCGCATAACATCCGCAGTCAGAAGTGCGGATGCGGATGTTAAAAATGATGTGGATATCCGCAAATGCGGATGCGGATATCAGGTCCACCACTAATATATACAGTATATATATATATATATATCGCTAAAAGTTACGTTCGCTCCTGTTCGGTGCTATCTTTTGTATCACTTTCTTTCTACACGGGAAATAGCAATTACTTTGTTGGAAGTAGAGGTGGAAAGAGTACCAAAACGAGTACCAGTACGATTAAGAGTACCGTATTTTTTGAGTAGTCGAGTACGGTTTTTTTTTTTTTCGAGTAAGAGTACGCGTGTAAGATTGTGGTTTCAAACTTTAACTGGTGGTAATTGAAATCCTAACGCGAGATAAATTCGAAAAAATAATCATTATATATGGTAAAAAAGCGCATTCTTTAAACTTTATAATAGAATCCCCCACCTTCCTTAATACAAACGTAAATGATTAAAAATTGAAAAAATAAGACCTCTCAATTAGGAGCAATGTAACTTCAATGACTATCGACAAAAATGTCGAAGGAATTTGGCGATATAAGATATACACACACATATATATATATATATATATATATATATATATTATATATATATATATATATATATATATATAATAATAATAATAGTAATTCATAATAAGAGAACAGGGCATGATACCAGTGGAATATTTCTATTGTAAATATCTACGTTAATTTTTTCAACGCCAAATGAAGAATGTGTTGAGGGAGATGTTTAAAAACAAATTGATTTAAGGAAACCAGAACAGCCCTTTGGCTCATCCACTAACAACTTTTAAACACATTAGACAAACGAATATACAACATTTGGTTAAGTTAAATACTGGATGACATATTACTCAAATATACGCAGTAAGACGTACATTTATATGTATGTATAAATTCGTGTGTGAATTCTGTGAGGTCACCCGTATGAAGTCATAATAGTACACACACACACACACACACACACACACACAGACAGACAGATAGGTAGGGCCTACTTACATACATACGCATAAATGTATACATTACATATATATAAACACACAGACATATATAAATACATACATACATATTACATAACATACATACATGTTATCCTCTTATTAAAATCATGGGACAAATGTACATTCATAGCGAAAGAGACCCACTTTTTAAACCTTTTATTTATGTTCAATATAAAGTCACGTCCCAAGAATAAAACTCTCATTTTATACCTACAGTGAAGAAAAGATGAAGGAATATCAATTTTCATTCTGTCATTCATTAAAGGTCTACACGCAAATATGGTTCGTAGACGCACAAATACTGACTGCCACCCCCTCTATACATTTCCATTCCCTACCCACCTACCCAATACCCCCATTTCCCATTAATTTTATTTATGTTTCTCTTATTTCGCGCAAATAGGTTTTCGAAATATTCTCTCGGAAGAAAAATGGGAGCTTTTTCGATGATTTATAAATGTCCTTGTGTACATTGTACTATAGGCCTTCACGGGTGTGCTTCATTAACTTCAATAATATAAGATGTTTTCTTGTTTATAACGACTGTATTTATTTATTTATTTATTTATTTATTACTAAAGAGTTTGTTACGTGGAAAACGCAAACTTGCAATGAATATAGATATTTGTGGTGATTGTACATCATCGTATATTGGCATGACATCTCGCAAAATTGCGGCTAAGAATCGATGAACGTAAGGGTCGTACTACTGGTACTGGGAATAGACTTCCCAATCCACCTCTGTCAAGAATCCATTTCCACGCCTTTCAGAATACTAATAATCACCCAATAAAATCGAATAATTTTTCCATCATCACGAGGGGCAGTAGGTTTGATCACCCATTGTTAGAAACAATAGTTATAATTGGGAGTAAACCCGACCGAAACGATTTTTACACCCCTTTACATAATCTTAATACTCTTGAATAGAGAGTTTTCCACCAACCAACTAAGCGTCACACTTTGTGAGGTGCTTTAAATCACGCCCATTCCATTTCAACTGAGTCGTAAGGCTGCACAAATGTCCTTTGTATTTAAGTTCAAAAGAAGAATTACTGTAATAGTATTGGATGGTAAGACTCCTTTATTTTAATTGTTTTAATTTTAATTCTTAATTAGTGTTCTTTAACTTAGAATCTTGATTTAAAACAAGTTTTGTGGTCCGAACTCGTGTTTTGAAGGTCTTATGTTGTTTTAGCTTTTAATGATTAATATATTTGTCTCATTTCCCATTTCAGCACTGAGGATGGTGTTAGTTTAACGCCGAAAAGTCTGAAATTAATAACCATATATTTGGTTTACTTTTCATTACTATTATATATAGGTACAAAAATATATGGTCATATATACAGGGTTATCCATTTAAACCGTACTACTTTTAATTTGGGTACGGTTTTAAATGGAAATTCTCTCTCTCTCTCTCTCTCTCTCTCTCTCTCTCTCTCTCTCTCTCTCTCTCTCTATATATATATATATATATATATATATATATATATATATATATATATATATGTGTGTGTGTGTTTAAACACAGACCGTGCATGGAACAAGGACCTCTTCTGGGAAATTACATCCACTATTGTTCGAATAAGTAATGATAAATGACAAATACCATAGTTTTTTCTTTTTCATGATGGAAAAGCCAACGTGGGCACCGGGTTACTCGCTCAATGTCCCGGTTGAGGTTTAAGTTTTGTTTTTTGGTTAAAAATACAATAGTTGCCCCTTTTTCTTTGATGTATTCAATCCGACGTGAATGTAACGAGTTTCTTACATATATTGAGGTTCTGAATGTAGTAGGCTAGGTGTAAGCTGTAAACCCTAGATCCTGTCCCAAAGCTGGATCCTATCTGCTTTGCAGATAGCTGGTGAGGGAAGCTATATTTTGGGGCCTCTTTGCGAGTAACCCGGTGCCCACGTTGGCTTTTCCATCATGAAAAGAAAAAACTATAGTATTTGTCATTTATCAATTTATCATTACTTATTCGAACTATAGTGGATGTAATTTCCCAGAAGAGTTCCTTGTTCCATGCACGGTCTGTGTTTAACATATAAGTGTCTCAGGGAACCATTCTGAGTTGTTATATATATATATATATATATATATATATATATATGCGCCTCGGTGGTGTAGTGGTTAGCGTCGCTGACTACGAATCCATTGGCCCCGGGTTCGACACCCGACGGCAGCCGGCGCGCAGCAAAACCCAGCTGTTCATCCTTCCACACAATAAAGAAAGTGGTTGGTAGATAAATGGGTACCCTTGGTGGCTAAGTGGTTAAGACGCTCGGCTGCTGATGGGGCGTGGTTCGGATTCCACATTAAACTGTAGGTCTAAGGTGGAGTGAAAAGCTTGACCTTCGTCAGAATGAACAATTCGGGCGGAAGCTAACCAAAGGTTATATATTATATAAGGTTCACAGTTCCAAATTGTTCAAATTTAGAATATTTCCATATGACCACCATTCATTGCTATACAATAGTTATTCGATGTTCAAATTCCATTCGTGTACTAGCAAGATGATGTTGCGGATTGATCCAATAACCTCTGATTCTTTGAAGGAGTTGTGCTACATTTGTCACAAAATAAGAATGTTTTAACATAAACCCATAGGTAAAAATCCAAAGGAGTTAAGTCGGGTGATCGAGGTGACCATATTATATCGGTACACCACGGTCTATTCAGAGCTAAGGAAAGGTTACGACAAGAAAGGTGCGAACAGCAACAGTATAATGGGGAAGAACCCCTATCTCGGAGAATGATTACAGTCCTCGTTTCAATTCCAATAGTCCTTAGTTGGAGGGAAAAAAAGATGCGTGTAGCATGTTAAGATTTTTTGCTTCAGTCACGGTTCGATCGTCAAAGAAAAAGGAAATGATTATTTAGTCACGTGACAACGCATCAAACGTTAAATTTTGGTGAATCCCGTTCATGTTGGTGTTTCGTGCGGGTTATCCACAATCCAAATTCTACAGTTGTATTTATTGACTTTACCAGACACAAGATAGGGTGCCTTTATCATCTTGATGTTCCAATCCTGGTGAGAGTAATTATATATATACAGGGTGTCCGAGAATTATCTGTACAATTTTTTACTGTTATTAAAAGTCAACCATGAAGGGTAGAAATTCCAGTGTTGTCCCCTTTTACAGAGAATCTCATTAAGTTTTTTTTTATATCAAGTTTTTTAGAAATTCCAGTGTGTCCGAACATTATCTGTACAATTTCATCTTTTAATAAAATTCTTGATAACACACGTAAAATTCTTAAACAAGATTATTTAGAATCTGTATTTTCAAAAGTTTATTTTATTAAAGTAACGTTGTTACAAACATTCGATATGTGCACCATCAGTGATTCGCAAAACATCCAATCGATAATCCAAATGTTGCCATGTACGCTGCAGCATATCCACATCAATTCGCTCAATAGCAGCTGTGATTCTTGCTTTTAAATCATCAATGCCTGTCACCCGCGTAAAAAAGAAAAAACTTGTCAAAACTTGTTATCAGAAAAAACTTAATGAGTTTCTCTGTAAAATGGGACAACACTGGAATTTCTACACTTCATGGTTGACTTTTAATAACAGCCAAATATTGTACAGATAATTCTCGGACACCCTCTATATATAATATATATATATACATACAAAAAAATTAAATATGTATTCTCAAAATAAACGTTATCATTTACTGTCCACCTACATTTGGTTCACCCTATATATATATATATATATATATATATATATATATATTAGTGATGTAGGTCACATCCGCATCCGCATCCGCGGAACATCCGCACATTTTCTCGCGTCCGCATCCGCACTTTGGACTGCGGATGTGGACCGTTGAGATAAAACGTCATTAATAAGCGGAAATTATCAAATTCTACTATATTAATAGAACTAGTTCATTGTGCGCAAAAGTGATGCAAGCGACAAGACGAGAGGCTGTTCTTGTATGAAGTTACTCTCTTGCAACCTACTTAGATCCACGTTACAAAGCTAAGTTATTTTCACCTAGTACATTAGAACGAGTTAAATCATCACTTGGCAAAGCAGTTGAAGAGCTTCACTCTCTTGAATCTGTCGCTTCGCCACCCACCAAAAGAATAAAAGTTTCAGTGACAGAACCAACACCTTCAACAAGCAAATCTATCACAGAATCTGTCTCTCAGTTTCTTGAATCAAGCAGCAATGACGAGACCTACGCGATGTCAAAAGATGTAGTAAAAATGATCGAGAGCTATCACCAAGAAAAACGCCTGGCTGCATGTGACAATCCTATTAGTTGGTGGAAAAATACGCAGAATATCTATCCATACTTGAGTAAACTTGCGAGGAAACATTTAGCCTGTCCTCCAACAAACGTACAAGCGAGAGATTATTTAGCAGTGCTGGATTAATATATGATGAAAAGAGAAACAGACTGGCAGCAGAAAAGGCAGAAAAATTAATGTTTCCTTAAGCATAACCTTCCTATAATTAAGTTTGAACATTAAACGATGAACATCTTAGTTTACTTATTTTAATTACTCATTTATAAATATGCCTAATAAAACTTTAAACTTAATATAAATAGTTATCAAGCTAATTAAAGATCTCTTTCTATAAGGGTGGAGGAGGTTGGGGAAAGAGGTCGGTGGGGTGCATTTGAGTTGGGTTCACGTCCCGCATCCTGGTAACACAATTATGGTTTCTAATTGTGGCTGAAACTCAACAAAATATAACGAATTTATTTGCAGACGAATTCACTAATTGATTTCTATATTAGTTAGATGCTTGATATTATTTTATATGTTCAGAGAAAAGTACAGCAATTATTGTACAATTAATCAATTATACTACATTATAGCTACAGCTCTCTCTATATAATAACTTATTATATACGTTAAACACAACAAATCTCGAATATATCCTAAAAAATAACGAAAATGTAGACATCCGCATCCGCGGATGTTGAAATCAAACATCCTCATCCGCATCCGCATCCGCGGATGTGAAAAAAATGACATCCGCTACATCACTAATATATATATATATATATATATTAGATAAAATTGGTAAAACAAACCCACTATAATCACATATATACACAGTATATATACACACACATATATATTCACCCCCCAACCCCCCAAAAATGAAATTTTTTAAATAAAATAAAAATTTGAAGATAGATTCGTATCTTTGTAATTTTTTTCTATATTTTTACATACTATTTTATTTGTATTATCATCATCATCATCATAATTTTTTTCGCGGAAATGATTTGTCAGATTTCTCAATTTGCTTTAATGATTGACTGATTCATTCGTCGTCTTTTCGCAGTTTATTTTCTTTTGAGTGTAAATTAAACATCTCAAAATACTCTGCTTTTTTTTTTTTTTTTTAAATCGTGTTTCCGTTCATTTTCTCTCGTGTTTCACTTGATCTTGATCTGTTTGGGTCGGAGTTATTGATAAGTTATAAAAAAATATTAAGGAAAATAAATAAAAATGCGAAGATAATTAAAGAAATTTTGGATTTTATTTATTAATTTTTTTAAAGTTTTAGAAAAAAGTTTTTCTTTTTTATTTCTGAGAAAAGTTGATGTCGTTTTGCAGATTTTTTACACTTTCAAATATTATATATATATATATATATATAGTACGCTATTACCATAGTGTTAGTAAATGCATCGCTAAATGAGTTCCTATGTTTAATAAATATTTGTTAAAATTATGCAGAAAAGCCTAACATGCCTTCATTGACAACAGAGCATCGTATGTATATTCACTGGGAACTAAATAAACGGCTAAATGCACCAATATTTAAACTAAAAGAGGATATTACTGAAGTTAAATATTGCGAATGTTTACTCTATCGAGAATTGTAAACGAAGAATATACATAAAGAGAGAAACCGTTGTTAGTAGTAGTATGTGGCACGCAATACAGAGTAGTTTGTCCACTTTGTTACGTATAATATACAGGGTGATTCAAAAGTCAGGTTACATAGGGAAATACTGTATTATGTAATGATACAGGGGAATAGCCACATCACATGTTCGATATTGCCACCGTTAACGGCAATGCACTCGTGCAGCCAGCTAGGAATATCACATCAATGCGCTCCTCCTTCGATAACATCTCATAACTCATTTACCTGCAAAGAAACAGAAAAGCCCTATGTAACCTGACTTCTGAATCACCCTGTATAGACTGGCACCTATAATGCTATCGAATATCTATATCGAAATTATCTGGAAACTAGCCAGCCTGACAAGTTACTGAAATGTCAAAGGTAGTTCACAAATCTTTTGAATGCTTGAACAAAGGTTTTGAATATACTGATTAAGGATTAACTATTTTAGAATTTGTTAAATTAAAATGTTAGGGCTACGTCATGGCCATTGTCGTAATATTGCTTCCCGTCGATCAGCGAGGTTAAGCGATATTAGGTCTGGGTAGTAGTCGGATGGGTGGACCGTCTCCCGCGTTTAGATAACGTAGAGACCCGTGGTTCGGATCCCGCGTAAAACTGCAGGGTTCCTCCGTCACGTGACCTTTTGATGTTACGAAGAGGTTAAACATCCCCAAAATGATGATAATAATTGAAAGGTTAACATACCTGAATGTATCTATAGATGTATAAAGAAGCGTAGGACGCTTTATTGGGTAAAGTTGCCAATGGTCGCGCATCGGTCCTTATGTCTCGCATTTGACTTTAAAAAAACCCACACAAAATACTGTTACAGTGAAGGAAATAAAATTGACGTGAAACATTACTTCTAGTACATTAGGACCGATGCGCGACCATTGGCAACTTAACCCTATATACTTAATTGTTATGACTACCCCAAATGAAAATATCAAGTTTGATTGATATGTTTCTTGAGGGTGTGGTGGATAGGACGATGACTACCACTCGAGGTGCGAGTTAATCGTTAATTGACGAACATTTTTAATTAAAGCCGTCAAATGAGCCACACTCAGAACCGTCATTGAACGAATATTTTATGGAAAGAACTTGTTCTCTCGGACCACCGCGCTTGATGAGTCTGTATTAGTTCATTTGACGAAGTTTTGTTTTCCGTGTATAAGATGTTCGGCTCCGTAAATGTTTGCCGCCCCCATAACGTACAACGCCCGGCCAGTCCATTAGCTAAAACCATCGCTCGCTCTTGCCGGATAAACTTAATATGAAATTTTTTTTTTTTTTATTTGAGGCCGAATTGTTTATAGGACAATAATGTTTTTGTGCCTTGCGAGTTATTGTTTGCCTCGTTTCACGTATTATTTAAACCTATTTCTTAGTGCCATCATTGTTTCTCATGACATTACGTGGCATTTTAATTTCGTGAATTATATATTTAATATTATACAGTAATTTATGTAATATTTACTTTCAATATTTACTGTACGTATTCCGTTTTTTAAATTACAGTCTATTGCAAAATATACATGAATCAATCGTAAATAATAGTTTCTTGATGATCTTTGTTTCTACGAGTGCCAAACAACGTCAGGCACTCGAAGGAAAGTCGACGCGAATAAGAATGGCACTCGAAACTCAATACGTGCCCAATACACCCGTATCTAGTACCCTGCTATCCCCGAGTGTGGAAGTCGTGAAGACAAAAGAATCTCGTGGAGGGCACTCGAAAGGTGTTACAATTGGTTCAAAATGAAGCGATTTCTCGGCTCGAAACGACTTTTTAGAAAAAAAAAAAAAAAATTAAATAAAATCACAAAAAGGAAGAAGAGGGTAAATAAAGGTAAATAAAGGAAGGTGAAAAAAGACGGTTAAAGGTAGGAAGAGGTAAAAAAAATGAAGTTGGAGGAGGTAAAAAAATAAAGTAGGAGGAGGTAGAAAAAGGAAGTAGAAATAGGAGGTAGAAAAAGATCGAAAAAGATAGTAGAAGATAAAAGGGAGGAACTGGTGGTTATACACGTCTCATTTGACGCGGGAAGAGTTTTAATTGAAGCGAAATTTATCTTTTCCTCAATTTTTTTCATTAAATTTCGTGAAAAATTTTAATATCTTACTTATTCACCTATATATATATATATATATATATATATATATATATATATGCACCTTGAAACTTGTATATTAAGTATATATGTTACAGTCAATCTGTGAAACCAGTCATTTCACGTAATGCCTAAAATTTCAGGCATTTCGCGTAATTCGATTAACCCTTAAACATAGGTAATAAGCATTACTAATCTAACCTAACCTAGCAACTTTACCGAACCTAACATTCACGGAGTCATTCATCGCTTAATCGAATTACGCGAAATGGCTGAAATTTTTAGGCATTGCGTGAAACGACTGGTTTCACAGATTGACTAATATATATATATATATATATATATATATATATATATATATATATATATATATATATAGCAATTCTCTCCTTCACCAAACAAACGCCAGAGTCTGACCTTTGTGTGATGAGCGATCGTCACGCGGAACCAATACAAGGCTACAAGGAATACACATTTACATAATTCTTAAACCTTCTGCCTGTAAAAGCGTTGGAAACCACCTTCGGAGAGAAAAATATGCTTCCTACAGTGTACTGTACGTACAGGGTGTTTCAAAAGTACGGAATCATTGAAAAAAAATATATATATATATTAAACATTTTCCTATGATTCCGGACTTTTGGAAAACCCTGTATAACTGCTTGTATCATATATTAACATTATAAGAGTAGAATAAATTCTGACTCTGAATTCTCGTATATTTACGTATCGATGAGAATCCAAGTATCAACTTTTTGGCGTCAAATGCATCTCAACATATTTACGCGTAGTCGCCATATTTATTATTATAAACAACTCGCCCCATTAGAGCAAACTTGGCGTAATTATAGCTCGCAAAGATACTGGTCCACCCCCAAGGAGGGATTAGGAGACACACTTGGCTCGAAATCTAATGTTACAAAGTCTGCATACATGGGATTCGAACTTTTAGCTCCTAGTTCGCAACCTTTAAAGTCAATATATGTAAAACGGTCTTATCGAATAAATATATATTATATATATATATATATATATATAAGTCCGGTCTTATAGAAAAAATTGTTTTAAATTAAATTATTGTTGACGAGAAGGCGGAGCGGAGGCGGAAGTTTTTTCCTCACGAGTGTAACTCGCTTCCACATTAGCCACTGCGTGTTATTCTACCTGCAACAAAAAAAAAAGATCCAAAACAAGACATCAATTTAAACATTTTAGTTCTCGTGTATTACTTTTGTGAATTTAATTTAAAATAAATTTTTCTGAGACCGGATTTATGGGACACCTTGTATGTATGGGGGTATTTTGTAAGTGTTCAACCCCCTCCCCTGAAATCAATATTGTACGAATATTTCCTTTTTCTCGCAAAAGAATATCGACAGAATTATTTGTCGGCTCTTCTCGCGCCTTATAATATCCCTCCAACAGGAAAGTACCCCGCGGAAGGAGGAGGAGAAAGAGCAGGAAAACAACCTGCATGATGGAGGATCGAGGCACCACTCGACATCAAAGAGAAGAAAAAAGAATTGAGTGCCAACTTTTTTGTACGGCACTCGTGTATATAGGCACTGTAACGGCGTCTCATCCCCGTACGAGATTCACTGAAACAATTGATCCAGCTCTCCTCCTGCCGCAGTAAGTGGCTCATATCAAAGGCGGAGAAACAAAGTTTTGAGCTCGAGTGTATGTTTAGAGCGTTAATTAACCTTACAGAAGAAGGAGTCTTCAGAGAACATCAAAGACGAATAAGTTCTTTATTCTGATGCAAAAAAAAAACTTTTTTTTTTTTTAATTTTTACCATCTTTTTTTTTTGTTGTTGTTGCTGTTCCACATTTCTTGGGCCACTTCAAACTGAGAGGATTCAATTTTTTTTTTTGGAGTAGGGGAGATGGTGAAAGTAAGGGGTGGTGGGGGTTCGCAAATATTTTTGTCAAAAAGGGGAAAAAAAAGTTCCCTATTTGCTGAAAGACGAAATTTTCTGTATCCTTAAAACGAAATTTGGTCGTCAGTTGGTGTAATGGAAATAATAATGGATATTTTTTGACAATAATAATAATAATATTAAAAACATAATATTGAGGATTTGGTCTATAATACCTTTTAAAACCCTTAATTACAATACAGGTGGGTAGGCATTGCGTGTAAGAAGTCGCTTAGCGCGAGGTAAACATTCAAATATTGCATAGCCATGTACTCCATATATGCTTTAATACAGGGTTAACTAAACGATGAAACTCTGTCTATCGTGAATAAAAAGTTGATGGTATAAAGCGAAACAGTGTTAGATCCTTTATAAGTAGATAACTTTCATGTGAAGGTCTTTATAATACATGGTTTATATATATATATATATATATATATATATATATATATATATATATATATATACTCTGTGTGTTTATGTAATAATGCGCATGCGCGGTATTAATGAAAGTTTCATTGAGGAAGTTCATGCAAGATCGCATGAGACGCTACGATCAACTGCATGATTAAAACGGCGACAACCTTGTTTGCCATATAGTTTGTTTCTTTGAATACCCTCCACCCCTTCTCTCTCTCTCTCTCTCTCTCTCTCTCTCTCTCTCTCTCTCTCTCTCTCAACCCCATGGAGTCCTTTTCTTGCTGTTGTCAGCGCTTCGTCTGTGTGAAGGAGTCAGTAAACGGTTCTTTGATACCGTCCTGAAACGCCTCCTTTGACTGCTCGTGCAAAAGTAAACACGAATGATTTAAGAGTTTTTCATTTCATCCGAGCGCTCGTTACTTAATCGGCAATAAAGTTTCATTAATTAGGGGCCTCTTGTACGCTTGTAGTAGTTTCATTATGAGTAGGTATTATTTAATTTATCTTTATAGAGTGTTTGGGTATGGGTATATGATAGTTAGTGTCGGGGCACTTCCGTTATTTGACGTATACTTCACTGATGTAGCTGCGAAACAGCCATGAGTGTCGTGTCTGAAGGACTCCTCGACCTCAGTTTGGCACACCACCGTCAGAGAAGGTATGCGTGAAGCCGTCTATATATACAGGGTGTCCATAAATGTTTACCCTGAAAACAGTATGCTCTCATGTTTTAATGACGAATCTTACATCCGTTTTCTTTTTACAGGTGATCTCGTACACGCATAGAGTTTCTGTGCTGGTGTGTTTCGTCTACCGCATTCGCCGCTAGGAGCGCTGTAGTAGCTGTTCAGTTAAGATGGCGTCTGTGACAGAGAAGGCACAATGTGTTGTGTGGCTTGCAGAAACAAAATCTCCTGTCATTGTTTAGCGAAGGTTCAGAACAAAGTATGGAAAGAATCCACCTGATGTGAAGTTAATTAAGTCGTGGATGAAAAAATTTTTGGAAACGTGGAAAAGGGAAAGAGCAGTGGTAGACCATCAGTTTCCGATGGGACGGTGGAAAACATTCAAACTGCTTTCACACGGTCACCAAGGAAATCGGTGAGACAAGCTTCATGCCAACTAAAGATACCGAAGTCTACGGTGCACAAGGTGTTACACAAACGTTTGAAGTTACACGCCTACAAGGTAAATGTTGGAAAATGCGTGGCGTGAGTGTGAATACCGTTTAGACATTTTACGTGCCACTAGGGGTGCACATGTGGAAGCTTATTAAGTTCATTAACTATGTATCAAAACTTTGTATGTTTATCTACTTATGATTAAAACTGTGTTTGAATACGAGTGTTTATTTAAAAGTTATAGCATGCTTTAATCAGGGTAATCATTTATGGACACCCTATATACATGATGCAAACCCACAAGGAAAAAGAAAAATGATTCCAAGGCCTTTCGTGTATTCAGAAGTACACCTCGTCAGAGAATGAAGGGAGAAGGCGAGATGACAAAAATATATACCACGGGACAGAAAAACAAAAAGATTAGCACATGATTAACAAGAGTTGATTCGAGGCAAAAGGTATTTTAACAGGATATTGTCAATTTTATACATTCCCGCACTGTTACTGAAATTATTTTTAAAATGGATAAATGCACATTCTAGAATATTCCTTTCAATTATATATATCTGTTTTTAACGAGCGCTTTAGAACTATCCCACTTGATACTATGATTACATCTATGCATATGGTTAAACAATGCATTAGAATTATTTGCTGTTCTACACGCATATTTATGCTGTTTTACTATAATATCTGACGTTTTACCCGTTTGACCTATATATGCTGAGTCACATTGTGGACATCCGATCTAATACACACAACCAACCACATTATCCGGGCTATTCTTTATTAGGCGTGGTTTAACAGTATTATTATACTTAGACTACATTGATACCAATTGCTTTAAGTAAAGTCGGAAGATATTGAAAATTTACATGGTAAGGTAGGCATTTGCATGTGCATTTTTATTCTGATCATCATCCCTCGATTAAATCTTCTATTTTCGCTGCTATGTTTCTTTGAACATTGAGAGTTGTCAGTCCTGAATTTTTAGATTCCGAGTTATGCAATATCATGAATATTGGTACTAAATTGTTATCCTATTTCATTTTTAGATAACTACCTTAGGAAAGCCAAGAATAGGTATTATAATAGTGTAATGTAAAGGAATTTGAGCGTAAAAATATCCTCAGCCTACCTTAACATGTAAATTTTCAATATCTTCCGACTTTACTTAAAGCAATTGGTATCATTGTAGTCTTTAAGTATAATAATACTGTTAAATCACGCCTAATAAAGAATAACCCGGATAATGTGGTTGGTTGTGTGTATTCGATCGGATGTACACAATGTGACTCAGTATATATAGGTCAAACGGGTAAAACATTAGATTATTTGAGTAAAACAGCATAAATATGCGTGTAGAACAGCAAATAATTATAATGCATTGTTTAACCATATGTATAGATGTAATCATAGTATCAAGTGGGACAGTTCTAAAGCGCTCGTTAAAAACAGATATAATTGAAAGGAATATTCTAGAATGTGCATTTATCCATTTTAAAAATAATTTCAATAACAGTGCGGGAATGTATAAGATTGACAATATCCTTTTGCCTCTCATCAACTCTCGTTAATCAGGTGCTAATCTTTTTGTTTTCTGTCCCGCTTGTATATATTTTTGTCATCTCACCTTCTCTCTTCATTCCCTGACGAGGTGTATTCTGAATACACGAAAGGCATTGGAATCATTTTTTTTTTCCTTATGGGTTTGCATCATTCATTCATTTCACGTGTTTAATTGTGAAATTCATCATATATATATATATATATATATATATATATATATATATGTGTGTGTGTGTGTGTGTGTGTATACATAATCAATATTTTCACAATTCAAACTATAGTTTAAGAGGAAGGAGGAATGAAAGTTTCATATCAACACAGAGCACCAGTATACCATTCAGCGTACGAGCCACCATTTCCTATCAAACCGAATGCCATCGTACTAACAAGGCCTCCGTACGTAGCTGCTCATCACTGAAAGCAGGTGTGTTCTGTGTTATCATAGTTAAAGGAATATTCAAATCATATCCATTGTTTATGCTATTTTCGTCAGTTTTTATTGCAGACAACCCCAGTTATTATCAGTCCCGGTAAATGATTCTTCAGGAACGAGATGTACCACGAGTTTGTTTTTCCTCCTCAAGGCACCACAAATATACTTACAGTATATCAATTGCAAGCACATTCATATTACCTTAAGTTTGTTCTACACAAACTGGACCAAAACTACAAGTATTTGCAATTTTAATTATTCCGTTTAAACAGCTCTCTATTTTTAACCCTTTAACGCCGAACGTTTTTGTAGGGTTAAGTCTAAATGCGTGTATTTGAAACGGTACGTATTCGACCCAGTCGGCGTTAGAGGGTTAAAACATTATTTCATTTCATTTTTCGTTATATATATATATATATATAATAATTCAACTAGGAGGCAGACATTTCAGTATCCTTGGGTTACTCTCGCTTCGCTTCGTTAACGGCGAAGGCCCTCAGGGTGCTTCTGCAGAATTGGGAACCCCTTGGGCAGGACCAACGGCTTAATCTAGCAATTTGGTTTGCTCAAACGAAAAACTGACAATGAGAATGTTTCTGAATTGCTTTTGTGTAAGGAAAAATGCTATTAACTGGGTTTAAAAACCTTTAAATAAAAAATAACTAAGAACTTTTAAAAGTCTAACACACACACACACACACACACACACACACACACACACACACACACACACACACAGAGTTGTGTATATATATATATATTCGAGAGTATTTTGATTCGGATATAGGATTAAGATTCAAGGATTAGTGATGTAGATTATATATATATAGTTCACTATTTTATTGGATTAAAATATTTCCTTATTTCCTCTATATAATAAATAGGCCTATTCAGTTATTTATTTTTTTTTTCAACGATCTAATTAACCCATCGCGTGTTATATAAACTTTCCGAGAATTGTAATTATATAATGGTAAGAATGACCACATTAATTTTATTAAAGGTTTTTGGTAATTGGGAGGAGGGTAAAGAGTTTTTAAGCATTGCTTACGTGTTGTAACGAAATAGTATCGGATTTTAAAATGTAAAAGTATTTTCCTCCTCCTGATTCTGTGGAAGAAATGAAACATGATTTTTGATTGGGTAATTCGACTCTCTACTAACTCGGCGTTCTGAATGTACAGTAGTTAGAGAGATGCGCACCCCCGCCGCAGTGGGCGGGATACTTCTGTGAAAGTGACATATATTTTCAGACTTTATTTCTATACTACTCCGTAATTACACACACACACACACACACACACACACACACACACACACACACACACTGATTTACATGGCTTGCGTGTCATAAAAAAAGGTGTTAATTTTCACTGGAAGTGCTCCAGTCATTTAAGAAATCTTTAAGAGCAAGACTTTGATATTAGGAAAAGGGCAACATATCCCTGCGGAGTTCATGCGAGTATTTATCTTGCTCCTTGTCAAAAATAAGTATGGGGACATTCTATCCAGCAAGAAGTACAGACCTATCGCTGTCGTCTCCTGCTTCTCGAAACTACTGGAGAAACTCTCGTTACACTGATTAAGTGATTACTTATGGACGTCTCCTAAACAGTTTGGTTTTAAAAGGTCCCCCTCAACTGATCTGTGTATCTATGTATTGAAGGAAACTATATTTGAATACACTGATAGTAATTCAACTATTTATAACCGTTTCCTAGATTTAACCCTTTCTGTCCCAGCGATTCCGTATGGCATCAACAAAAAGTGTGCGTAATTTCCTCAGATTAGCTTCAGTGATGCCTTATGGCATTTGAATGTAACAATTAACTGTATAGCAACATCTGGCAGATAAGTTTGGCCATTGGCCTGAGCATTTAAAACCCAAAAAGAAATGCAGAAACTGTATGAAGGGTTACTCTCGTCTAAAATGCCGAAAGTGTGATGTACCATTATGTTTAACGAAGGACAAAAACTGTTTTAATACATTTCATTCAAAGTAGTATGGTTTACCACTGTGTTTAGCAAAGGACAAATATTGCTTTTATTTGTTTAATTCAAAGTACCAAAGTTATGTTAGTTTCTCTTATTACTCGATAGCGCCAAATGGAATCATATAATTTCTAGTGTAATTAATAAAATAAATTTCTAAACAAAGTTTTGTTTATTTTCACACCTATTTTTAACATTTTTAAGTGTTAACAAATTTTTTTTAGCTCAAAACAATAATTTGGGACAGAAAGGGTTAAGTAAGACATATGATAGAGTAAACCACAATATTCTTTTTAAAAAACTAGAAGACAGGAAAGTTCCTACGTACATATTAAATTTATTGAAAATTTGGTATTCTTACTAGTCTTTGACTGTTAGGTGAGGCAATGTACTATCCAAATTTTTTGGTTCCTCTTCCGGTGTACGGCAAGGCTCCTTGCTCTCTCCTCTGCTGTTTAATGCGTGTATATTGATGGATTGATTGCTTCACTTAATGAGGCAACATTCGGATGTTGTATAGATAACACAAGGATAAATAATTTAATCTATGCCGATGATATGATATTAATAAGTTCTTCTGTTAAAGGTCTGAATTGTCTGCTAAAAGTCTGCAAATTATATTCGCAGAAACATATTCTTTTTAATTAATGTTACAAAACTAAGATTATACAATTCCATCCTAAAAGCTCTAATCAGCCAGCTGATATTATTTTCAAAATGAGAGGTGAAGTAATAGAGGAAGTACGAGAATTTAAGGATGTGGATCAAATTATCACCAGCTCCTTGAGTGATGACTCAGATATAAGAAAACAATATCGAAGCCTTTGTGCTAAAGCGAATATGACTATAATGGACTTCCGGTTATGTGCGAGTGAAGCTAAAGACACACTTTTTCTTACGTTCTGCAGTAATATACAGGGTGCGACATAAGTCGCCTTACCGAGAATAATGAAATCACTTGTAAAGAGTAATATACCAAGAAATTTTTTTTATATTTGGCTGTATGTATGGCAACAAGATGGTGCTTTACTACATTTCGGAAGAAATATTCGCCCATTTTTAAAGGCTAATTTTTCAGAATGGATAGGACGTCGTGGGATAGTCGAATGGCTTTCTCAGTCACCGGACATAACCCCATGTGATTATTCAATGTGGGGTATAATCAAAGATAGAATCTATGGTCAGAAACCTTGGGACTTCGATCACATGAAGACTTTGATACTCCAAGAGTTCGAAACGTTGAATAATAACAAAGAACTGTGCCGCACTACTTGTTGTTCAGTGGTGCAAAGACGCAACGTGTGTATTGAACATGATGGAAGAAACTTTGAACAATTTCCGTAATAAATAATAAATATTATTCTTCACAAGGTGATTTTATTATTCTCAGTAAAGAGACTTATGCTGCACCCTGTATACCGACAGCAACTCTGGGTGAATTATAAAAAAGGTTCTGGCAGAACCCAAAATTTGCTTTACAGCAGATCTTTTAGACTCCTACATCAATTACCCCGAGATGCTCAGCTTCGCACATGTTTGCTACCCACAATGTCTTGAGCTTCCTGGAGGTAAGAAGACGTGCTCAATACAATGAAAAGAATTAAAGAATCAACCAACCCGATTATCCACGCTATTCATCAGTCCTGCTATATGTCTTCTAAGCTATGAAAGTCATGGTATGAAAACGTTTGTCTGTAGCTCCACTTAACTTCGACATTACTATCTTTCATTAACTGTACAGCATTTCTATACTTAGTATTTGAAATGTCATTGTATTCTATTGTCAGTTCGTAATATTAATATTTGTCATATGGACTGTGGTCTGACAATAAACTTTTTCATTTTCATATGGCCTACGTGTTTGAGTAGGTTAGATTAGATAAGGTTAGGTTATAGTACAGTATAAGTTAGGTGACGCTAGATAAGTTCAGCTAGGTTAGGTTAAATTGTATGGTAGTAATTACGAGTATGAGTAGAATGCCACTTCAAAAATTTTGGAAAGGATTAATATTGGGGGAGAAAATCTGAATCCAGGTTCGATGGAATTTTAGGCAAATTGATTCGGATGCGAAGTCGAAGATTGAAATTAAATTTAAAAAGTACGAATGAAAAATAAAAAACTTTATTATTTTGATCAAATAATTCGAAAATAGAAATTTTGCAAAAATCTTTACGACTTTATTTCTTATTACTTTAAAGGCCATGTGTTGAACTTCTACATCACTGGCAGAAGATACGTGCAGCTATTTATGCTTGCGACCTCCCTTTTACATCCATTGATCAGTATGCATGAAAGTGTATCGCGAGTATACTTTATCTACGCACAAATGTCTCTTCCATTATACTTTTAGTCCGAAACTGTTAGTATTATTTTTTCATCCTTTTTCAAGTTTTATTCGCGTATGTTATCCATCTCTTTGTATAGCAATTATAGACTTCTTTCACGATACCGTATAACGAGTTACAAAGAGTTACGTATAAGTAACAAATGCCAAAAATTCGAATTCCTTCTCTTCAAATCATGTTCGAAGTAAAAGTCTTTCAAAATTGTTACAATGAAGAATGCACAGGGAGAAAATTCATCCGTATCGTCGTTATGGATTCTATATACCTTTATTGTTTGCAATCCCTTCTATATAGACCATTGTGTTTAGTTGACTCGCTCGTATAAAATATTCTTTATTCCAAATTCATCCTTCGATTTTTCCGAGAATTCGTCCATGACTTTTTTATAATGAGACCTTTGTGTTCTAATGAATATATTTGCCATAGTTTGTCGTTCCAATAATTTTATTGGATGTTACGTCATCAGTTAATGCGTGGATTGTATTTTATTGCCTCCTTTTTTTTTTTGCATATTGTTCACATACAGGGTGTCCGAAATATTAACCACGTCTAAAATACAATTTTAAAAAAATTCATAACACCTTGAATGTTAGGCCTATACAACAATTGGATGGACTTTGTTTTAATTAAAGTATGAATGTTCCACTTTCGACTGGTATACAGGACATTTCACCACACTTTGATATCTCTCTCATTGTAGCAATAATGATCCCGAGGCCGCGACCAAACGTCGAGGAAAGCCCCGCACAAGGAATGAATGAGATCATGCTTGACGCCACAGAACGCAAATTTTTGTGTGGAACACGCCTTAACGCGTCCGATCCGGCGATACTGAGACATCTTCCACTTGCCAAAGCTAATGACTGATATCTTACTCCCATACTTCTTGCCCTGTGCAGAGCGAGAGACTAAAGCGTGTGAATAGGAAGAAGCGTCGACATGGCCACATACGCATCCAAAGTGATGGTAGACACTTCAGCCATAGATAATAGGCCCAGATAATAGGCCCAGATATTCACCACTTTTCACGTAAGCTGTAACTTTTAAACAGCCTCTTTGCTCTCTTCTTTCGACATTTCCCAAATATTTTATCACGACCTTGTCGGTCTTATTGACTGAAATGAAAGAGACGACAAAATGTAGTGAAATATCTTGTATCCTACTCGAAAGATGAAATTTAATTTTAAAATAAAGCTTATATAGATATTTGTTATAGGCCTCTATAATGAAAATTTTCCAAGTTCTTAATTCAGATGTGACATGGGATATATGGGACATTCTCTCTCTCTCTCTCTCTCTCTCTCTCTCTCTCTCTCTTCTCTCTCTCTCTCACGCAGATAAAAATTCCTTAAAAGAAAATTGCAAGTGTAGATTAAGTAAGTTAGTATTCAGTCTGTCCCTTATTTTCCGCTGTCTTCTAATGCGTAACTGCGTATTTTCCGCTGTCTTCTAATGCGTAACTGCGTATACACGAGATAAGTGAATGGTGTAAATGAACTCTGAAGTTTTTCTCTTCATTATACGAGCACTTTTTCCCACTTTCCTATACATCTTCTTTCACCACTATTTTCTGTCAGCGTAGCTGGCGGAGGAGGGAAAGGAGCCTTGTCTGTTCTATACTCTACTATTACCACTCTTTCTGTTTGAAGGCTTTACGCGTTTATAAGTGTGAGCTTGATATAAGTTATCAGTATTCTTTTTTTTCGTTGCTATTTCTAACTTTTTTACTTCCTTCTTGGGCTAGCCTAGAGTGGATT